>JASAMX010025426.1:0-40505 GCA_030248175.1 Microlaimidae sp. YZB2_3
GTATCGCTGATAATATTTATTGGTTGTGAATTAAAATATATAGTAAAAAATTAAGTCAATTAAATTCAAAAAAAGTGATTAAAACTGGTTTTATGCTGTAATGTATCTTCTGATGGCAAAGCGCCTTACAATCGTAAAAAATACGTTATGTTGCCTTAATTTTCAACAACACACGCGCTTCGCTGCTCTTAAGTTCTTTTTCGTAGTAGCCTCACCTAAAGAATTTTGTTTATAACCACCAATAATCTTTTGAACCACAGATGTTAATTGATTGTAATAGTGGTTTTTCCCCCCCCCCCACAACTTACATTTGATTAGTATTCATAAAAACCTTGAGCCGAAGTTCTACTGTGAATTACCTGAAATTTTGTCCGAACTGGTCCCTAATTTCTAGGTCCAAATACACTTTGGTCACTTAAAATTTTACCGCATTTTTTTCAATAAATTTATATAGTAACACTTGTTCTGTAAGAATGGGCTGAAATACAGTTCCAGGGAATTTGGTCCGGTGCAGAAAATAGCTCGAACCCATAGTAACCCGATTACTAAAGTTTTTATAAAATGCATAGCAATGTCAAATTCTTCGTTAAGCAATTTGCAAAAAAAACTAAACGAAAAATATTGAGCTTACGTGGCAATGCGGAGCAAGTTAAAACCGCTGAATTTTCGTATTATTATGTAAGTATAATCTGCATACAGTTGACAACCTACTCCTATAGCCAACACGATAACAGGTACGATTATTTTTGGTTTTTGTTATTTTCTCGCTAGATGCTATCCATACCTAACATGGCAATATAAAAAAATATATCGCGTTCAATCCCCCCCTCCCCTGTAATTGAAACATTACCGCTTCTTAATTAATTATATTTATGTTTTGGGCTTTGCTCTAACGGTTTTGTTCTGTCTAAACTATATTGTTATAAATTTAATTTACCAGTTTATACTGTACTGCACAAAACAGCCATATCATATGTTTTTAGAAAAGTTTATTCTAATATATTTACTAGTGTATAAGCTAAAACAGTTTTCAGAAAATATCTGAACGATTAAGTAATAATTTTACCGTTTGTATCCCAATATAACGTAATTGAGTGAATAAATTATTTTTAAACACCAAAAAACTTACACTTTGAAATCAGTAAAAATTTTCATTTTAAAACTAAGGAACGACGCTAACAAGGGTTATTCTTGGGTTGCGAGCTCAAAAAAATTCTGAAAATTGACAGAAAAAAATCCAAACTGAAAGTACAAATTTTAGACACGTGAAATTAATTTTGAAAACCCAGCAACCATTCGAAAATATCATGAAACTAGCCTTAAAAAATGCTCTAAGAATAGAACAGGAAAAAGGGGCGATTTTCCCTCGGGCGTATGTTTAGACAGAAAAGATGTGGACTAGTGTGAGATGGCAATTATGTGGACTATAGGAAATTTGCATTTGGTTTGGCTTGGCCAGCTGCCCACTGAATAAAAATTTCTACCATATGATAATAATTTGTTTATACATTGAACTAATCACACAGCTGTAACATTTCTGTAGTCTGATAAAATGTCAATTGACAAAAAACATGCTCATAGTAATCTTTGACAAGCGCGAAATCGCCACTTTTTCAAATTTATAGTTGTTTCTAACATATACTTATATAACCTTCTAATTCAAAAAGTAGCGATTTCTTGCTTGTCAAAGATTGATGTGAGTATGATTTTTTTTAATTGACATTTTATCAAACTAAAAAATGCAACAGCTATGCGATTAGTTCAATGTAGAAACAAATTATTATCATGTGGTAGAAATTTTTATTCAGTAGGCAGCTGGCCAAACCAAATGCAAATTTCCTATAGTCCACATAATGTCCATCTCACACTATTCCACATCTTTTTTGTTTAAACATACGCCCGGGGAAAAAGAAAAATCGCCTTTTTTTCTGCTCTATTCTTAGAGCATTTTTCAAGGCTAGTTTAATAAATTAAATAATGGATTTTTCAAAAAAATTAATTTCACGTTTAAAAATTTATACTTCAGTTTTGATTTTTTTTGTCAGTTTTTAAATTTTTTTTAAGACTCAGGACCGAGAATAACCCTTGTTAGCGTCGTTCCTTAGTTTTAAAATGAAAATTTTTACTGATTTCGAAGTGTAAGTTTTTTGGTGTTTAAAAATAATTTATTCACTCAATTACGTTACTGTGGGATACAGACGGACGAAATTCTACTTTAATAAACAAATATTTTATAAAAACTGTTTCGCTTATACACTCATAAATATATTAGAATAAACTTAAAACATATGATATGGCTGTTTCGTGCAGTTTTATACTGATAAACAGGTAATAACTTTATAACAATATAGTTTAAACAGAACAAAGCCATTAAAACAAAGCCCAAAACATAAAAATAATTAATTAACATGCAATGTTTCAATTACAAAAACATCGTAGTTTGAACACCAATCTGTTTATAATGCCATGTTAGGTATATCTAGCATCTAGCAAGAAAATAACTAAAACCAAAAATCACCGTATATATCGTGTTCTGTATAGTAGTAAATATCCGACTGGATGCCGGGTATACTTACATAATAATATGAAAATTAAGCGGTTTAACTGCTGCGCGTCACGTCAGCAAATGTTTTCGTTGATTTTTTTTGCAAATTGTTTTACGAAACTGACATTGGTATCATTTTATAAAACTTTAGGAATAGGTCTAAGGATTGGTTCTGTTTTTTTCACCGGACCGGTCCCTGGCCCTGTCTTCCAATCCATTTCTCAGAACAAGTGTTGCTATGTAGATTATTGGCTATCGATAATTTTGAATATAAGTTCTCAATGTGAAAGTCGAAAATTTAAAACCGAAATGAGTCCAAAAACAAGGCAAAAAAACAGACCCAAACCATTTCGGAGTCCGAAAAAATCCGGTGACTTTTTGGGTGACCAAAGTGGATTTGGACCCAAAATCAGAGACCGGTTTGGGGGAAAACCGGACCCAGTCCACAGTGGACCGGGTCAAAAATTTTATGAATACTAATCAAATGTAAGTCGTTAAATATGGCTAAAAAACAGTATTACAATAATTAACATTAAGTAATTTAAAAAAATATATTAGTAGTTATAAACAAAATTCTTAGCTGAGCCACTACGAAAAAGGACTTTTGACAGCGAAGCACGCGTGTTGTTGAAAATTAAGGCAACATAACTAATTTTTTACGATTGTCACGTTCTTCGGTGAGAAGATACATTGCAGCGTAAACCAGTTGCAGTCACGCTTTTAGAATTCACAACTAAGATTTTACTATAGATTTAAGACACAACCAATAAATATTATACATATCAATATTCAGATCTTATAACATCAAAATTTAAAAAAGGACTATCAATAATTTCACAGCCAACAAAACAATCCCTTCTGTTGCATAACAATTCACAAATTTCAAGTATAATTTTTTGGAAACATTTTCAGTATAGCAGCAAAATAATAATTGTTCCATAGAATTGTAAAGCTGTTACATTCAAACAGGGCTCTCACTCCCAGGACTAGACAGATTCTGCTAAAATAATTATGATTATCATCGTTCATAAAAGAGGAATAATCAAGTTGAGGAATCTGAAGATATAATTTTCAGTGGTTTATCATAAATTCGATGAGCCCGCATAAATTTCTAATGAGTAAATTCTCCGGGATGAACCCCCGATGAATTTAATAAGTTCTGATGAAGTTGTGTTATTTTCAATTAAGATTTTTTGTAATTTATGTTCAGACGAGTAGTTAGGTTTTACGCTTAAACAAGCATTTTTAAACAAGAATTTTCACAAATTAAATTCCTCTATTTCCTAGAACCAAATTCTTCTTAATACAGCACCGATTGGGCTGAAGTTTAGGAATAGTTCAGCCATGGTAACTATAAGCACATATATCAATCTTGAAGTGGACAGATTTAGTATTAAACACGTATTTTGTTCTGTAGATCCGATCCTCGCAGGCGCTTTTTTTAAGCTTACTCGCACTAAACTCAAAACTTTTTCAGTAGTTTGATGAAGAATATTTTGTTTAGTTTAAAAGTAATAAAATCAATTATTTTTGATTGTTCTGATATAATTAAAAAATATAAAAAGTTAAAAGTTTTTTCTAGGCTTGAAGAGAGCTTAATGGTTAAACATTTAACGACATTTTAAAACCAAATTAAAATTTTAAAATTAAAATTAAAGATAAACCATTAAATTTAATTTAAATAAATTTGTCTGAAAATTTAAATGATTTTAATCTAAACTGCTCAATCTTTAATTTACTGTATTTTAATTTATCATTTTTTGTTGAAAGTTGTTTTAATTATACGTTATAACTTTGTAACGTTATAATTATACGTTTAACCCACTTTTAAAAACAATTTATGAACATTTTATAACAAACTAATACTTAATTCTTATTTTTAGATTAGTATTTTTTTATTGTAAAGTAATATTACTTTCATTAATCTGTATACTCTTGTAAAACTTTTTATCTAATTCCTAAAACAGTAGGCGCCTGATCCCTTCTGTTGGGGAAGGAAATTCACTCACAGTTTTTGAAATTATATTATCTCATTTTAGCCGAGACTTTAATTATTATTTTACAAAAAATAGTACGTTTTAAGCCCATATTGATTGCTCTTAGTTTTAAGGCATATTATTGTGTAAAGTTTTAATCGGTAAAAGAATTCGGTTTAATGTATACCGTCACAGGTCACAACAAATGTCGATAATCTTTGTTTATATCCAATTTGCATTGCTGACATGGAAATTCTTTGTCAAGAAAAGGTTTATACCTAAAAAGAAGAATAGATTTAAGACATCAAACATATTACACGAGGACTCTTACTTATATGTGCAATAAACTTTAGTGAGTTTGATTCGGTGCTGTACCTTTGGGAATATTATTATTTTCATGTTATTTTTTATTCTTCTGCATTTCAGGCTTTATTATCCAAGTTTATCGTCGTTATCATGACAGAATAAATCATCATAACATACTCATAACTCTTTGTTAACTTTTATCACATTTTAACACTGCACAATTAATAATATTATAAACGTTACAAGTAGGAGTCACGTTGATTTAAAACTGATTGTGACTCCTTGTGTCATAGTAACGACGTTTTGTTAAACGCGCGCCAGCGTTCGATACAAAAACAAAAAGTCTTTGGGTAAAGAAAGCTACGTTGAAATGGTTCAACTAGAATCCTTTTTTGTATAAAAAATATTATTGCATTAAAAAAGATAATTATTATGGCATCATAAAAACAAATGCATTAGATGCTTATTTCCCGTCTTATCAAACTAAAATACAATGTAGTAATCTGTGGTTTTAGATCAGTCTTGAATTATAAATTTACAAAAATTAATTTTTGAATCCTAACAACTTCAGAAAAAGTTCAGTTTTTAAAACACAAACAGTCCTTGTCAATAAATAATATCATGTAAGGTACCCAAACTATTATAATGTTTGCGGTGGCTAAATGTTAAGGGATTTAAAAAATACTGCGTATAATAACATTTGCATACCAGAAATTAACAGCTAAATTCCTTTGCTCTACCAGATCTGGATATGACTGAACTTCATGCCACCAAAAAGAAGGAATGTAAAGCAAATCACCAGCATCGATTGTACAATTCAAAGGGAAGACATTATACAACCTTGGAAATTTCTAAAAATACTGTACAGTCCCGTGTCAGCCTTACGGCTGACAAAAAATTTTTACCGCATTTTTTATATTCATTTACTATTTTTTTTTAAATTCAACCCTTTTATGTCATTCCCGTGACTGTAAGCTTTACAGTGATACCTTAGTTACCCACTCTAATTTTGTTGGGGAGAAGGGTCTTTCCTTCTTTTGGTGAAAATATGTTGTCCAGCATAAAGATGTCCGTGTAATTTTTTACTAATTTCAACCATCTTTTGATGCTCCCTGAACTATAAGGTTTCCCAAAATATCTCATTTATCCTAATTTTTTCTGTGGTTGGGGAGGAAGGTTCTTCCATCTTTGGTAAAAATATGTTGTCTAATATAAAGATGCCCATGTTATTTTTTTTAATTTTAACCCATTTATGACATTCTCCAGACTGTAAGCTTTGCAATGATACCTCATTTAGACCACTCCATTTTGAGGTTGAGGAGAAGGGTCCTCCTTTTGGTGAAAATGTGATGTCCAGCATAAAGATGTCCTTGTTATTTATTTTTTAAAAAATTCAACCCTCTTATGACATTCCTTAAAATTCAAGCTTTGCAATGATATCTTATTTAGCTCAATCCTTTTTGTGGTTAAGGAGAAAGGTCATTCCTTCTTTTAGTAAAAAAAAAACGTTGTCCAGTAGAAAGATGCCCATGTTCATTTTTCCAAAAACAGGATATTCTGGCTTCACATTGGCGAATTACTCCTACCAATAAGTTTGACCCAATTCGAAAATAAAATTTTTTCAACTTTCAAAGTCCATAGGACCCTGTTTTTGTGAAATTTTGTTGTCAAACCAAAAGATGTCCATGCATTTTTTTTAATTTCAACCTCTTTATGATATTTCCCTGTCTGTAAGCTTTGCAATGATATCTCATTTAGCCCAATCCTTTTGCTGGTTGGGGAGAAAGGTCGTTCCTCTTTTTAGTGAAAAAAGTTGTCCAGCATTAAGATGTCCATGTTAATCTTACCAAAAAACATGCATTTTGGTGTTACATTGGATAATTACTCTTATCAAAAGTTCGAGCCAATTCAAAGACAAAAATTTTCACTTTCCAAAATCCATAAGTTTCCCCTTTTTGTGAAAATGTTTTGTCCAGGCTAAAGATCTCCATGCAAATTTTTTTCTAAATTTCAACCTCTTTAAAAAATTCTCCGGACCGTAAGCTTTGAAATGATATCTTATTTAGCCCAATCCCTTTAGTTGTTTTTGAGCAAGGTAATACCCTTCTTTAATGAAAAAACGTTGTCCATTTGCAGTATTTGATACATGTTTTAACACTCTAGGTAAGCTACGTTTTTATGTATTTACCCCAAATCAAACATGTACTGTGGCTGATAAAAATTAAATTTTTTGTTGCGACTCTTTTTGTCAAAAGCAGCATTTTATTATTTATTCAGAGTCAGAATGAGTCAAATATACAGTGACTCGTTGTGTCACTTTAGGTATAATAGAGTCAATACCTGATTGACTCCATATGGTTTGTTAGTAACAAGGTTTAAAAATCTTAGAAAACGAACTTTAACTCATATTTTGTTACAAAAGGGTTTTTATTAAGTTTTTGTAGCAATCATTAGTTATTATAGTAAGTTCCACATACAAATTAGTTACCAGCTCTATATTTAATAACTTTTATGTCGTTTTTACTATTGGGGTATTTGAGAGCTTTTTTATTAAATTAGTTGCCCAAGGTACTCTTACTCGTTTGGTTTTGGTTAAGTTACTTCTCATTAATAAGTTAATTTGATTTTGATTTTGCTAAGGCCTTGGTGGTTCCATTATTGATCAGGCTTGCCCTTGCCTATTATTCACTAATTTATTGGTTTTTAGGTTATTTTTAGCACTGCCTTTGTATATTGATCTGATTCATTGCCTGGTTTGTCTTTAGTAGTGTTGGGTTGGGTAGTTTGGAAACTATAAATAATGCGTTTAAGTACCTTGTTTTGGTATTAATCACTAATTTAAAGGTTTTTTTAGGTTATTCTGCCCATTTATTTGTTTATCACACTTAATTCCTTCCCTACTTGGTTCATGACCTGATTTGGTGTCTGACTTTGGTATGGTAGTGTTTGGCTATTACAAGAAAATAATGTCTTTGTTCCTTTTCACAGCAGCTCCATATTAGGGATAATACTTTTGTGATATGATTTTGTAAAAAGTAACAATAAGCACAAGGCCATAGTCAAGGGCTACTATTAGCCCTTCCTTGATTCTATGGGTAAGATGAATGCATATCATATGATTATTGATTTTACAAAAAAATGACAGTGTAAGTCGTTTTAGCGAATTTAGCAAATAGGTAAAACACAAAGTGTCGATGTTTCCATAAGCCCTATCTTCACAGTTCAATTCTGAAACCACATTGTTGAAACTTAGATTCTTGTTTAACAAAACAGTGAGTATTGGACACAATATAAGTTAATTATTTATTTTGACTCATTTTGTCAAACATAGCATTTTAATATTTTGCATAGTTATCCATATATTCATAATGAGTCGAAAACATGTTGACTCATTTTGTCATAATAGTAAAACCCCAGTGAATAGAGTCACACCCCGTTTGACCCACTATTACATGAACTTACAAATTGTGACTCAATGTTACATGACCTGATTTCTCCGTATTATAGTTCGTTTGCAGTTGGCTCCTTTTGCCATAAGGTGTAGATGGTGGTTTTCTACTCAAAACGCAAAAAAAAATTTTTTTGAAAATTTTCGCATTGACTCATTCTGCCGTAGTAACGACGTATCCATAGGATTCCCCCACTTTGGTGAAAACGAGTTGTCCAGTATAAAGATGTCCATGTAAGTTGTTTCAAATATTCAACCCCCTTACGACATTCCCTAAGATATAAGCTTTCTAACGATACCTCATTCACCTTAATCTGTTGAGTGGTTAGGGAGGAGTTAGCGAACACACAGACAGATTCACAGACACACACACGCACGCACGCATGCAACGCACGCACACACACACACACACACACACACACACACACACACACACACACACACACACACACACACACAGACATTACGTCTATTTATATATAGATAGATACATAGATTATAAACTAGTCAGCAAAAATGAAAAAAAAATTTACAATATCAAAGGACAAGTTCTACGAATTAAACTCCCATAACACCCACACTGAACTGCTCCTTTGATCATAGATGAACAAGGGGGGTTAGGGTGGGGTCCACCCCCCCTAGCCTCAAAATTTTGGCCCCCCCCCTTGAAAAAAATCCAGGGGGGCCCTCCCCTCCCCCCAAATTTTTGAATTTTTTACCCCTGACCCCCCTCTAGATTTTGAAATCTGACCCCCCCCCTCCCATCTCAAGAAAATTTTAAGTACTTTTTTAGACTAAATTTTACACCCTTTTTATACCTGAATATCGCTTTTTATTTCATAAAAAGTAGTATTATCTTATAAAAAAACTATTATTAACCTTTGATGGTTTAAAAGTATTTTGATTTGGAAATTGGACCCCACCTGACCCCCCTCTAGGTTTCAAAATCTTCCACCCTGGGTCGACCCCCCCTAGAAAGCTAGGGGGGTACGACCCCCCTAGGACCCCCTTCCTAGATTTTGAAATGTCATTTACCCGGGGTAAACACCCCCTCTGGCTTTTTGACCGTGTTTATCTATGCCTTTGATGCATAATCTATTTACTTCAAATTTGATATTTAGCTTCTTGGCAGTAAGGCTCTACAGCATTATTATTTAAATTACGTCCTAATCGGCCCATCCTAGTATCAAAGGAGTAGATCGTAAAATGCTCTGTTACGCTATAGCTAAAAAATTAGAAATTTGGTTTCAGTTCTAACTTCTTAAACTGCACCCCATTATTTTGTTATTTTAACCTGTTTTATAGCAGTCAGAAAACAAGCCAGATTGCTAAAACTTGACCTCAATTATTAACGCAGCATATAATGCGTCTTCAAGATGATAGATCGATCATAAAATCATAAAATATTTAGCTTGACGAATTATGTTTAATGTAGCTAACTTTGGTTGTGTTTATTTAGTTTTAAGTATTTTCTACCGCAATTAAAATACTAAAGAAATTTAGGAATTCCTAGAATTTTTTTTATAAAAGCTTTCACAAGCTAAATCTTACAATAGGGTAGTGCATTTAATTTCGGCACTATTCCAAATTGGACATTTTTGATTTTGGACTATATCTTTTGTAATCCTGGACGGAATACAACGTTTGATAGCTCAAATGAGAGCTGTAGATGACTGTCGTGAGCTTTTTATTTGTTATGTTATGATATTTTTATGTGAAATTGTGTGATTTATAAAAAATAAAATTGTTACTCGTTCTTAGAACATTGGCATTTCATGATTACGCAATAAATTGGTTTAAAAATTAAACTGTCCTGGTAAAATTTAGTCTATTTTCCGAAATTTTAGTCTACGTTGCGTCTGTGGTGAGCAATCGTTATAAAATAAAATAGTGTAATTTCGGCACACATATTGCTGTAGGTAAAAACGGGTTGAATTAAGTGATTGGGTGTTAAATTGTAGTTGTGAATAGTTAAAAACAACGTTGAAATGTGTAGGAGTCATAGCACTGCACTTAAATTCGATTAAGGGGGCCCTTTTAAAAAGTGCCGAAATTAAATGCACTTTTTCCCTAAATTTTGCTCAATTTAATACCATTTGGCATTTTAGCTGTAACTTTTTGCCAGTTACACGTTGAAAACAAATAGAAGCTTAAATTAAAGAAACCTGTCTGGAGATAATGATAGGCTTTTAAATTTTGAAAATGATGATTTCTTGACTGAAAAACACTCGATTGTTTGTAAAGTGCCGAAATTAAATGCACACATTTAATTTCGGCAATTTTCGATTTTTTTAAAAACTGATTTATTAAGTAAAAAAACTGCTTTCGTACAGTGAAATTTTTGTGACGCAACGCAGTATCGTGAAATCTTCAAAATGAGCTATCAAACATGAAAATCAGGGACATACAGTGAAAAATTACATCAGAAAAACAAAGTGTCGAAATTATATTCACTTCCCTAAGCCAAACCCAAAAATCCTTTTTGGTATGTAATATAATTTATTTTATTAAAAAAGTTTTTTATTAAGCCTTTAATAAAATTAATATTTTTTTCGTACAAAATCGTATATAAAAATATTAATTGAGAAAAAGTTACTTTAAAATCTGGCTGAGTTATATCCACTGGGGACATAGTCATAGACGTACTTTCCATAAGTTTATTTCTATAAAAACTCCCATTTTTATACTGAAGGATAGCTTCCAAAATGTGTCCTTCATATAAATCTTCGTTTTGGTAGGGCTCCAGCAGAATCACCTGTTTTTTGCCACTTATCTACAAAAATTTTTTTTCTCGTCATTATTCATAAATAGGTTAACTAAAATTTTGTTTGTTAAATCATCGACAATAAAAAGAATTCTAATAAAATTAACATAAATTATTAAAGTACCTGACAAAGTAAATTGTCGTATTCATCAAAATGAAGCTTTCCGAGAGTGTTTCCATCACTAAGCCATATGTTTTCATGTTGCAAATGCAAAATATCCCGTGCAAAAGGGAGCTCTTGGTAGTCTTGTTTTAAGCCTAAAACACTGAATAAATACAAAATTAGAAGAAAAACAGTAACAATTAAAATTCTTATAATGGGACACTACATCCCGCCAAAACTAAGTCACCAATTAAAATATATCACGATTTAAACTTTTTTAGTTTTATCCGACGGCGGCCGTTATTTTTATTGTCTGCAAAAATCCACTAGCAATTTAATATTCACCCATTTGGAAGAATTCCCAGACCAACCACCACCACACACCTTTTCTAAAATGTTCAAAGACGACCAAAAACTGTTTTGCATTAAAAAAAGGTCAAAAACTTAAAATGTAGCAATAGTTGCAAAAGGTTTTAGCTTTTAAAATTAAAATTTGTATATGCTCCACAGTCCACACTATCGCAAAAAGAAATACGCAAATATAAACAATAATACCCGCCATAACGCTAGAGACGGACGTGTATTCCAAATAAGCGGACACCTTTTCAGCGACGGGTGATTTCTTTTCCACCAGGTCAATAAATCGATCGAAATCCATTTCCACCCCCGCCGGACGGACCATCACCAGATCCGGACTCTGGACGGCTGCCAAAACATCTTCGGGGATTTCGATTCCCGAACCGTTCCATATAGATCTAGGTTCCACGCCTACGAACAAACACAGTATAGAAATATATTAAAAAAGTTAAGAAGTTTATTTTGCTAAAAGCATTCGTAGTGATACCCAAGGCTGAAGAATCAGGACGGACAGCGCAAAGAAATAATGTTCCATACCACGCAGCAATATCAGATCAACTTAAAAATATTAAATCGTCTGTTTCCGCCTCGACTCAAACTCACTATCTAAAAGATGTACGTGTTGCCCTTTTTAAGAGAGTACACTTACACAAAATACGAATTTTTATTCCGAAAATTTACATTTTGTGTAAATTTAAGGAAAATTTACAAAAAAATATAACAAACCCAATAAAATTTTGAAATGAAACCTGGAACTTAGGGTCATATATAAGAATACTGTAAACCCAATAAATCGAGTTTTACCAGTAATTTTTGTTGAAAACAAAGTTTACTAATTTTTATCCTATCTTCATAACTCCTACTATAATAGTACTTATTTTTTACTATAAAATTATTTTATTACTTTTTTGCAGCTTCTACAGAGTCAAAACAAATTCGCTCAAATCTATTATACTAATGAATGTTTATGCTAAAATAAAATCAATCAAATTAATGAAAAAAATGCGCTTGATTAGATTTTATTCTTGTGGTGTACAGCGCCTTTATTGGTTGGTTGTGGATAATAACATTATTATCTACGTAAGCAAAAAACGTCATGCTTTTTGATTTTACCGAATTGTTTGCATAGGTGTTTTTGGTCGGGTCCGCTAGGGGGGGTCCACCCCCGGGTGGAAGGCCAAAATTTTTTAGGGGGGGGGGTGGGGTTCGGACCCCCCTGGCTTTTTAGGGGGGGTCGACCCGGGTGGGTGATGTCATATTTCGGGGGGGTCTAATTTTTTAGCAAAATTTTTTTAACTCAATAATTTAAGTGTTTTTAGGTCTAATATTGAATTTTATGTATTAAAACAGCCTATTTAGGCCTAAAAAGTGTATTTAAACAGTGTTTTTAACTAAAAACCCGTGTTTTTGACAGTAAATAAAAAAATATACTTCCAAGTTGGTCGGGAGGGGGGCGGGAGGGGGGTCAACCTCGCTAGGGGGGTCAGGCCGGACCGCTCTCGAGCTTTGGGGGGAGGGGGGCCCCCTGAATTTTTTCTAGGGGGGGGGTCCAAAATTTTGGCTCTAGGGGGGAGGGGGTGCACCCCTCTGTCCCCCCCCAAAAACACCTATGATTGTTTGTATAGTTTTTTAGAAAACGAAACAATGGTGAAGCTTACAAGTTAAGCTAAGAACCAACCTTCGAAAAGTCCCACAGGAGGCGTAAGTTTAATGTGCACCGAATTACCGCGAAGCTTATCTCGAAAGAAATCGTTGCTCCATTTCTTCAAGGCTGTCCAATTACGCACTCCATTTTTAAGAATAAATGGCTTGGATTTGGATACGTAGCTTTCAAAAAACTCTTGTTGACTAGAGAGAGTATGAATTTCGTCACATTTCGGCAGAGAAATCCCTTTTGCGGCACAGCTGGCAACGTCTAAAAAAAATATTGAAAGTTCCAAAATACGTTTAATTTATGTACAGAACTTTGCTTACAGACACAGTGTACATCTTTATGCAAATGTCCAAAATGTTTGGAGCTAACACTAACACTATTAAATGGTTTCAACTCACCAGTTCGTTCGCAATGGTCTTTTTCACCCTTTCCTTGATGTTTGCAATTTCCCGAGTAGAAAAACTCCCGCAAATCCCCGCAGGTGTCGCTCAGTCTGCCCAGGGTGACGGTCGCTGAGGGTCGGTCCCTCTGTACCGCGTACAGAGAGTTTAGAATTTGCATACGTCGCCGTCCGGTGGGACTTAGACCCCCTTCCGAGGTGAGAAACGTCCCGCAGACTTCGTTGATAAAGGCGAGAAGGAGTGGAGTATGAAAAGGACCAGCCAAGCCGTGTGCGGTCAGTTCCCGGTGCAGGAGGTCCGGCTTCAGGAGGCACTTCCGGTCCGGCAACTTCCGCTCGAACACCAGCAACAGAGGCTGGGAGCGGTCATTCAAACCGTGGCCGTTCGCAAGCTGAAAGTTTAAAATTGCAAAAATTTAAAACAGTGATATCCCAATAAAATCCAATCCAAAATCAATTAAGGTTAGCTGAAAAATTTATAGCATTTTATTTTTATTTGGATACTTAATAAAAATGACGCCTTTGTTAAACGTAAACTTAAACGTAAACGTAAAACTTAAACGTAAGAATGAGGTTAATTTCTCGCTAATTGTTAAAAGCAGAATACCAAAAAGTGATTCTTTGGAGAGTCAAGTCATTATTCATTAATATGATCATGGAATCTCAGTTTTTTAAAGTTTTTTTAGGTTTTTGTTAGACCTAGGGTATATGCGCATGTTCCAGTCGATATATATCTTCAAAATTAACTTAATGCAGTTTAATTTAAATGTGATATAATTATATCCCATTGGTATATCACATCAATATTTTTCTTGAAGAATTGGTATATTATTATACCAATTCTTCAAGAAAAAATTTTTATTTGCTTATATGCTTGCTAAAGAAATTCAACAGGTCCAAAGATTTCAAAATTTTCAGAAGCATAGATTTCAAGATTTAGAAAACGGGGAGAGAAGGCTATTTTAATTATTTTGTTGTTTTTTTTGTGTAGAAATCACAATATCCCCATAAAAAATGAGGATTGTTGTTCGTATCCCCTAATCCAAACACAGTATTATAACTTAGTATTACGCGCCAGTTTCGTATGATATTACAAAGTACAACTTTTTTAAAGGATTTAAGGAAAGGGTATGATTAGGATTGTTTTTAACCACTAAAATTGTTTAATTGTTTAAATTTATTGTCTGTCTTGATATTTTAAAACATCATACAGAAAATTAAAGATATTAAAAGATGGAAAATACTGTGTGAATTAGTTTTTCTACCCCAAATAATCATCCGTAGCTCAATTTCTTAAACATTAGTCTAAAACTTATTTAACCTTATAATAATGTTAAACTTATTTTAGCGCCATTTTAAAAGTTTTTTTTTTACCGTTTTAATAAATTTGACAAAAATTTTGGATCACAAGGTTTTTAAATAATAATATAATGTAACATTTCTTTTTAATTATTTACTAAATTACAAATAAAAAGGTGGGAGTCTAAAGATCGAGAACATTACAGGAAGGAATACCTTAAGACGAATGTATTTCTCCCGAGCGAACGCGGCCACGTCCACCAAACCTGTGGGTATTTCCGCGTTGTTCAGGACGTTTCTCGCCAATTCTTCCATGGAATTCTCCAAAGACTCGTTGGGATTGGACGCCGCCACGACGCAGGAGGTCTGTACGAGGTCCTCAATCAAGTGGACCTTCAGGGTCACCAGCGCCCCCGCGCGGGAAATCCAACAAATTGTCAGCGTAAGCAAAAGGCGGAAGGACATTTTCGGCCGACCAGTTGCGACGAGATGCTTTTATTTATAATAATTATATCGTTCGGATCGACTTGAAAGGAAAACTTTGGCACCATAAAAATATAAACAGGATTAAAATTTTGATATAAAAAGTAAGGATAGATAAAAGCTACTTAAAAACAACGACAATAAATTTATTTAACTACAAACAAGGACTATGTAATCTTCGGTTTTGCGTTACATGTTTTTAAACTCTCCCCCCATTTTTGGAGTTATTGGGGATACCTTAAAAACTAATACCGGTAAATTTAGTTTTGTGAGGTGAGGTTCCCCTCCTAAAACTTTCGATCGCTTTGATGCAATAGCGAACTGTTTTAAATATTCCCCTACGGGAATACTTAAAACATGATTTCTGGAAAATTTAAATAATTTCTGGAATATGACTACCATGAAATGTGGCTTTTGTTCGTGTGCATTACGAACAAAAAGTAATAATCTTAATCTAAAATAATAATTTGTTACAAAAGTAACAAAAATAATCGTCGTGACTAAATTTTTTTTCAGCACATTTTTTGTGAGTAGAATGTGGAACTAAACAAAATTGTAACGTCTTAGCGTGATTCGTAATACAATAATAACTTTTACTTTTTATTAAAAACTGCCGAAATAAAAACCATAAAACCATATATTTCCTTAACTGTTAGGTATTATTATTTGTAAGTTATTTTGGTGCCGCAGCGTATTCTTTATTGTAAATTAGTGATGTTTCTCTTAATTACTAGCTTCAGAACAGAGCTCCGCTTTTAGGAGCTCCGGAGCAACCATCAGAGCTCCGCCCTAATTAGTTACTAATTTCATGAATAATTAAAAAAGAATGCCATAAATTATTTTATGGATTTTTTTGTAAAATAAATTAATTAAAATAAATTGAAAGTTAATAAAAATAATAATGAAGTCCTAAATATAAAAAAATAATTTAGAATATTTAAGCTTAAATACGGTTGTTCGAGGGGCGGAGCTCCCTCCGCTTTAAATGGACGTAGTTGCAGAGCACGATATTGAAGGTTAAGAACATCAGGAATGTATTATTTCTGAAACAGACACGAAAAACATTAGTAAATTAAAATAGCCAGTAGATTTTTGCCAGTACTGTACAGTAAATTTTTGTTGTGAATTATAGCCAATGAATAAGTTACTGACCCTTTCTCTAGCCTATTTTTAGTCAGCTATAGGGAAAATAAAATCCCGGTAACAAAATAAAAATTTAACATTCATAACAATACCACGCTTAAAAAGGACTTTACCTTTTCCTGTCCAAGCAAAAATTTTATATGGTTATTTCATCCAGCGTTTCTTGCAATAAAACCATTTAGGAGCGAATAATCCTAGACATGGTAATAAAAACGCATTTTTATCCAAGCAACACGTTTTTTTCCGAGTTCAGATTGGAGCGTGTGACAATTTTTAAGTTTTAAAAATTTAGCCTTGAATTATTAACTGCAGAAAAATGCTGTAAACTTTTTTTATGTTAAAAAGATAGAAACATTAACGGACTGTCATTAAAATTAACATTATTTTTATGTCATTATTGGTCTGTTATTTTTTAATATTGTCCACCAAAAGGGCAATATATAAAATGCCATGTATTATGCAAAATGTAAAAAAACAATGTATTTCAGTATAATTAAAAAATGAAATTTTATCAGCTAATAGTTTACTCTATAAAAAACTAGCACTAAAAACAATTATCTGGTTTAGCGCAATACAAGCACCCAACAATAAACACAAAAGAGCGCAAAAACAAATCCGTTTTAAAGGCGTACCATAGCCAAAAACTCCAAAGCCTTCAGATTTCTAATTTTATATTTTAAAAAACCAGTATCAAATCTGTGATAAGAATTTTTATATTCCATATCTCATTTTGCAGACTATAAAATTTCTCAAAGAAAGTGATAATTTGAAAGTTAGAATAGGTTAAAAGTTTAACCTTTTTGTTTTTATAAAGTTCTGGTTCCAGAATACATACCGTATTAATTAAAAAAATTATAGGATGAAGTATTCTGCCATAATTATGCACATAATGCGCACAAAAATTAAAAGCTGAAATGTTACTGATTAGAGTAGTTAAACATTTTCAATTTAACTGACTTTTTTCTTTTTAGCTTTTTTTCCATGGGAATATAGAAATGAAATAGCAAAGCAGCATTAGCACGTTAATAATGTTTAAAGATTATATTTAGTTATATTTTTGTAACAGTTTGTTTAAGCTAAGCAACACAATACCGGAACAACAAGCATAAAGTTTGAACACTCGAAAACCTGGTGTACTATATACAAACATAAAGAAATTGACGAATACGGAACAAAAACTGCAAAATAACAAAATATAGTAAAATAATTTTGACAAAGAAAATAACATTATTTATTCTGCACACATTAATAAAAGTAATCACTTTGTTAAAAAAATCTTTATTAAATAAACAAAGATAGGTAATAAGAATTATACCATAGAAGAAGTTAATAAAATTTTCCCTTAAAAGTCAGTGCGAGGGAATTAAAAATGATTTGATTTCCACTAACGTTTAGTTATCTCATTGTTCTTGTACGAAGTACAGAATTTGTAAATCTGAACCGAAAGTAATAATCATTGCTTTAGCTGATGTAAGTCTTACAGGAAAAACTCCAGTAAACTAAACACCTTGCCTGTTGTCTAATTAAAAAACGTTAAAATATACGTAAAATAATTTTTAGCGTTTTATTAAAAATATATAATAGTTTTTGTTTAAGAAATGCTTAGGAATTTCGTATTATTTATTAGAATTAAAATAATTTACGAGTTTTGTAGGACTTAATGCATGATATAAGTTTTGATAAATAAAAACTATAAGCAAAACCAAAAATAACCGTCTAACAAATTTTCTTACAAAAACCAATTTAAATTTAGTTTATATTAATGAAATAAGAGAATAATCATTCCAAACATTTTTGAGAATATCGAAAAATTGTAAGTTTAACAAAAAAGAAAAAAATAACCTCAGAATATCTGTTTGGATTAAACTAGACCATAATTGTTTCAGCATTTTGAGTTATAACATGGCATAGCGTTTTTTATCACCATGTAAATAGAATCATTTTATATTTTTTTTATTATTATTGTCATATTACTTTTAAATTATTGTATTTTATTATGTTGTATATTTTAGATGGTTAACATAATAGGATTTCTATGTATTTACTTTTTGTCCTATCCTAATACGTTCATGTCTCTTTATAAAATTTGAATAAAAAAAAGCAGCAAAGCCATTTTAAATTTTCTGTTAAAACGCTAAAAACGATTTAAACTAACACAAATCAGGTGCTTTCTTCGAATAAAGAACTTCTTATGCCTTAAAATATCAATGGTTAATTTAGTACGAAGCGTCCGGGCTCAGTACACCACATCCGCCATCGAGAAGTCTTCTTCCTCCTCTTTCTCCTTATTTTCTGGTGCGTTTGTCGCTTGTTTTTCCTCTTGCGCAACCGGTGGCTCATTCTGTTTCGACTTTTGTTCCCCAGTTGTTCCGCCCGTTTTGCTCGCTTCCACTGCTCCTGAGTCGTTTTGTTTCATCGCAGGTGGCGGGGCCGACTGTTGTTTGTTTGTCTGTTTGTTCGCTTGCTGCTTCTGGCTCTGGGCCATTTCCGCCAATCGCCTGTACTGATCAATGACAGCGGCTGGGTCGTTGGGCGGCGGTGCGGCGGAGACGCGCTCCGACCCACCGACTGCCCGCTTTTGCCCGCCGGTTTTTGCTCGTTGTTGTTCGACGGGGGTCGGAGCGGGATTCGGAGTGGTCGGTTGACGGGAGGCGGCGGTCGGCCGTTTCTCGAAATCACCTGACATGTTCGACTGTCCAATATCCTCTGAAAAGTTCTGCAGATTTCTCCAAGAAGTGGGAGGGTTGGAGAACCAAGATGCCTTCGCTGGCCCTTTCCCTCCTTTACCGCTACCCTTTTTCTTGTTGCTCTTTCGCGGCTTCTTGTCTTCTAAATAAATTAAAAAAACTTTACTAAATGACTTAAATTAGGCCAGCCTTAATTTCGACCATCAGCTGTTATCGAGTTATTTAATGAATTGCATATGGCTAAATAGATCGTCATGCAGTGATCTTGATGTTTTTAGTTGATTCACATAATTATGCGTGTGGAGAGCACAAGTTATTTTATTTTAAGTCAGTGGCTGAAATTAAGGCTAGCCTGATTTAAGTCATTGCCCAATGAAGATCAATTTATATCGAGCTAGGTTCATGGAAGTAGAGGTGTTTTTTTATATAAATCATAAAATCAAAAAAATGCCGACACCACTTTACTTTAAGAGTATGGAACAATTTACCCTTCCCCGCTTAAAAAATAGAAAATCGTAAAAAAATAATTTTTAAATGAATACTGTGAAAGTGAGATTTAAGTAAGTGATATAAAAGCAAAAACATGAACGTAATATTTAAAAAAACATAAAAGTAAAAAAACCATCCACTAGCTAGGTGCCCTCATAAAACGGCAAGAATTTTATAGATTTGAATAGTGTTTCCCTTCTCCAAAAATATAACAACATGGTGAATTTTGGTTGATTCCGAGCTTAAAGTCGAAGTAAAAACACAATAACAAGTTAATTTGGGGTATAGTCCCAAAGAATTTCGACACTCAACTTTTGACAGAATTTGCGCACTCAACTTACCTTCGCCGTTAAAGAGAATATCATTGATGGTGTGCTTGGGCTCCTGGGTATGCCCGTGACCGCGGCCGTGGTCCGAGTACATCTCTTCACTGTACTGATAGCGCTCCTCTTCGAGCAATACGTAACTGAACGAAGACATGACAAAAAAAAAACCATCATTATAATTGGCTAAAAGTGATTCTAAGAGCTCCTCTCACAACCATTTCCACAGAGCAAAACATATATGACGTGATCACGAATACTATATCACCTTTTGAGGGACCTTAAAATCCTGTTTAAATGAAATTTTTACCGTAACAAGCATCAAAAACTATCAGTAAACAGTGGAGTATGGAATCTCACTTGTCTTAATTACAATACAACTTTTTTTCAATAAACAACCTTAATGGTTATTTTTATGTAGTCGTTTCATTGTGTTAAATCGATAAAAAAAATTTGACTGATACAAAAATTTTTTTAAAATATATTTTATTATTGATCTTCAATTGTTTTACATTATAATATCCTGTAGCCCATCTCAGTGGCGTAGCCATGATTTCATATGCGGGTATGGGGAATGGGCGGTTTGGGGCGAAGGGTGCCCTCCGCCACCGGAGGCGAAAATTGTTTAAATTGTACTTAAAACCGCTTAAAAACCGCGAAACCTATGTGTTAAATGGCACAATCAATTGAAATTACAACAAAACTGATATAAATTATCAATGTACACTTTGGCGAAGCAGAAAAATTTGAGTTTGTTTGCTATTTTTAGAAAGCATCAGGAATTTTTCTGAATTTATATTTAAACAAAAAAAAATTTTTCTCCTAAAATTAAAAAAAAAACGTAAGCCTTAAAAAATTTCGGCTTTCCCCGATTTGAGGGGGAAGGGGAAGGGTGACCACCCCCCAAATCTACCATTCCCTTTCAGTCCATATAATTTGGGGTGGGGGCACTGCCCCCCTTGCCCCCCCTAGCCCCCCTGCCCCCCTGGCTACGCCACTGGGTTGATGTAGATCCAACTCCCAATCAACTATGGTTTTAAATTATTATATAGACCAGTAGGAATTTCTAACAGATTATTGAAATGCAGTTAAAAAAATCCGGTTATTTTCTTCGCGGAGGAGGATTCAGAGATAGGCAAGGGTTGG
Organism: Microlaimidae sp. YZB2_3; assembly: GCA_030248175.1. NCBI lineage: Eukaryota > Metazoa > Nematoda > Chromadorea > Desmodorida > Microlaimidae > Microlaimidae sp. YZB2_3. Next base: position 21,124 of record JASAMX010025426.1, read on the forward strand.
TCGAGTGAACTTATACCCCCTTAACTTTCTAACGTCTTTTGATATCCCTTAAATTTGATAATTTTGGGTTATGTAAACATTTTTTGTGTTTTGGGCTTTTTTTGTTTTTTTTTAAACTTAAAAAGTGGCCGAAATTTATAGGCATATTTTGTTTTTTTGTTTTTTAGCTAAAAATATTAAAAAAAATTTATAGAGTTGAAAAATTTTTACATGCTCTTTTCTTAGAAGGTTGGGGTTGTAACAAAAGCCATTTTATGTTGAAATATTTTTACACGCCAAAATTAAGAAAAATTAAAAAAAAAACTAGGTTATTAAAACTTGTATTTTTTAAGGTTTTGACATAATTATTTAAAGTCTTGCTAAATAACTATAAAAGTTTGCAAATCGGAAAAACTAAAGTTGTTTGTACTAAGAACAATACCTAAGGATAAATTTGCAACCTTTAAAAATTATTTTTTTTTTTATACCAAAAAGTTCGTTATAGCATAATTATAACCCAGTATGTCTCTAGGTGGCCGATGTTAGAGCAAACTTTAACCTCTAGTGGCCACTATAGGAAAAAAAATCCTGGAACCGCTCCACTGATTATTGAACAGAAATTATTAAATTTATGTACTGGAATACCTAAATAGCTGTGGTTTATTTTTTGATACAGAATCTTTGCCTATATTAGACAAGTTAAGTTTCTTATAGAAATGGACAAAAGGCGGCCGAAATTAAGTCAGATACTCCTCTTTTTTTATACTGAACGTCACATCATTCTGTTTTTCAAATGGACCTTATGCTCATAAATAGCAATGACATTTTTTATTCCGTATGCAAAGGTCAAAAATTTTAAAATTTCTGTTATACTTCAAGATTTAAGGCACGAGCCATTAACTTCGACCACCTAGAAAAAACTGGCTATAACTGTTGCCAAAACGAACAATAAAAATTTTTAAAGGTCGCAAATTTATCTTTAGGCATTGTTCTTGGAACATATAACTTAATTTTTCCCATAAGCAAACTTTAATAGTTATTAGCAAGACTTTAAATAATTATGTCAAAACCTTAAAAAAACAAGTTTAATAACCTGTATTTTTTGTTGAATTTTTTTGGCTTTTGACTTGGCTTTTCGGCTTAAAAAAACGACAGAAAGTTCAAACGAGCAAAAAACGGCAGTTTATTTCACCTTAATTTCAAGGTGGCCAATATCAACGGAATCTTAAAATGCGCAATTGGTTAAACGCATTGTAAAGCGATTTTGAAGAAAATATCAAAACATGAAAATTAACAATTTTGAGCCTTAAATAGAAGATATTTTATGATTATATAGTGCTTCGTTCTAAATTTGATGCAGTTCAAACACAAAGCAAAAATTAAGCAAATCAAAACAAATTCACTTTTTGTATGAAAATGTTGATAATGCAAATAACAAAAATAAAAAACTTTTGCAAAAACACTTTATTCAACGTTCATCCAGTTACTTTTGTGCTAGTTCTTTTGTGTTTAAAAAATAAGCCTATTTTCTAACACTCTAAATTGGTGGCCGAAATTAAGACCTGGCCGAAATAAAGTCAGATACCCTAATTGTATTTTTAATGAAATTTTTTTCCAGTCAATAAAATAATCTTCCATTGACACAAATAAAAATCAACCTTTAAACTAGCAAATCAAGATTTATTTAATTTAAACTAACGATTTAATCATTAGTTTAGCTATTAGTTTTTTTTAATCGAATTAAAACTGTTATTGTCTAAACTGTCTTATTTAAATGCATTCATATGATCTCATTGTTAATTTTAATGCATTTTTTCTCATATTTTTAACGTTGCTTATGTGCCTTTTAAAGAAATTGTTTTGGTTAGTAATAAAATATAAAAAATTGTTAAATGAATATAATAAACGTTGTTTTTATAATTACAATATAATACACAAAAACTAAGCATTTCGTTATTTTTATTTATTTTTAAGTAAGTCTAACAAAATATAGGTTAGTTTATATGACAATTAAATCATTGTATAAATTACACATCATTTTTACAAACAATATTTAAAAAAATCATTAATTTCGTCAGAATGAATTACTTTAAAAGAATTGAGTTTATTAAAAATGCCGGTAGCGAATTTGGCAGGGAGCGAATTGTCCAGGGAGCGAATTGTTCATGGAGAGAATTGTCCAGGGAGCGAATTGTCAGGGAACGAATTGTGGGGAGCGAATTGTCCCAAATTCAAACAGTACACACGTCAATTAATTTTTTACCAATATCTGTTAGAATCGGTATAGCATAGTCGCAACAATTAAATCTTCTTCCTCCAAAGGCACACTGCAAAAACATTTCTTGGCAGGTAAAGCTAAATTTTTTTCAATCAAATTAATTGATAGCTATTGTACATTTCAAATAAATAGAGACACTTATAAAAATGTCTCAATTTGTTGACTTTAGGGTGGAACCATGTGGTTATAATATACAAGTATTCGGTATTAAACTAATTGACCCTTTGGAGCTTTTTTCAGCTAAAAAAATGTTTTATAAATTTTTGGTCAACCCCAAAAATTTTAAAACCGTAAAAAATTATATAACCACTTTGGGCCTCATTTTGGGCATAATTTTTAATCATATCAGTTTTAGACATATGACCAAATTTCGCAAAAACCCCCTGGAGCTGATGGCTGATGGCCAATGGCTTTAGCTTTAAGCGCTGTTCAAAATAAACAATTCGTGTACTTATCAACAACGATTTTTGCAAAAATTGTAAAATTAAACCCTTTTAACCCTTTGTAATAACCAAACGAGGTAGGTTACTGCTAACAAACATATATTTTTTTAAAAATAAGAGCAAAATTTAAAGGATAATCTGCATAAAAATTTTCGAAAGTAAGAATTTTTGGAGTTAAAATTTTGTGCACAAAATTTAATATGACTTAGAATAATAAACTTTTTTGATTTGGTTTTTAACTGTTTGCATACGGTAATGTTTAACTTTCATAAGCATAACATTTGCACAACTGCATGATGTGACGTTCAGTATGAAGAATAGTAGGGTAGCTGACTTAATTTCGGCCACCTTTTTTATTTCTTTGGATAAGTTTTTTGGCTCTTCTAATTGAGCAAAGATTTGGTCTAAAAATCAAACGACAGCTATTTTTGATATTCCAGTACAAAATTTAGTAATTTCTGTTCATAATCAGTGGACGTTCAAACTTTTTTTATAGTGGCCGAAGTTAAGGCGCATGCCATTAACATCGGCTACCTAGAAATAACTGGCTATAACTATTGCTAAAACGAACTTTTATAAAAAATAAAATAAAATAATTTTTAAAGGTTGCAATTTATCCTTAGGTATTGTTCTTAGTACAAACAACTTTAGTTTTTCCGATTTGCTAACTTTTATAGTTATTAGCAAGACTTTAAATAATTATGTCAAAACCTTAAAAAATACAAGGTTTAATAACCTCTGTTTTTTGTTGAATTTTTTTCTTTTGGCGTGAAAAAATATTTCAACATAAAATGGCTTTTGTTACAACCACCAACCGTTAAAGAAAGTATGGTAAAAATTTTATTCAACTCTATAAGTTTTTTTTAATATTTTTAGCCTAAAAACAAAAAAAACGAAATATACCTTAATTTCGGCCACTTTTTAAGTTTAAAAAAAAACAAAAAAAGCCCAAAACACAAAAAAATGTTTACATAAGCCAAAATTATCAAATTTAAGGATACAAAAGACGTTAGAAAAGTTAAGGGGGTATAAGTTCACTCAACCAACCCTTGCCTATCTCTGAATCCTCCTCCGCGAAGAAAATAACCGGATTTTTTTAACTGCATTTCAATAATCTGTTAGAAATTCCTACTGGTCTATTGATAATTTAAACCTAGTTGATTGGGAGTTGGATTACATCAACCCAGGGGCGTAGCCAGGGGGGGCAGTGGGGGGGCTAGGGGGGGCAAGGGGGGCAGTGCCCCCACCCCAAATGATATGGACCGAAAGGGAATGGTAGAGGTGGGGGGTGATCTCCCTTCCCCTCCCCCCTCAAATCGGGCAAAGCCGAAATTATTTAAGGCTTACGTTTTTTTTTAATTTTGGGAGAAAAAATTTTTTGTTTAAATATAAATTCAGAAACATTCCTGATGCGTTCTAAAAATAGCAAACAAACTCAAATTTTTCTGCTTCGCCAAAGTGTACATTGATAATTTATATCAGTTTTGTTTTAATTTCAATTGATTGTGCCATTCAACACAGGTTTCGCAATTTTTAAGCGGTTTTAAGTACAATTTAAACAATTTTCGCCTCCGGTGGTGGAGGGCACCCTTCGCCCCAGACCGCCCACTCCCCATACCGCTTATGAAATCATGGCTACGCCACTGAGATGGGCTACAGGATATTATAATGTAAAACAATTAAAGATCAATCAGAAAATATGTTTTAAAAAAATTTTTGTATCAGTCAAAATTTTTTTATCGATTTAACACAACAGAACGACTACATAAAAATAACCATTAAGGTTGTTTATTGAAAAAAAGTTGTATTGTAATTAAGACAAGTGAGATTCCATACTCCACTGTTTACTGATAGTTTTTGATGCTTGTTACTGTGAACATTTAAATTAAACAGGATTTTAAGGTCCCTTAAAATGTGATATAGTATTCGTGATCACGTCATATATGTTTTGCTCTGTGGAAATGGTTGTGAGAGGAGCTCTTAGAATCACTTTTAGCCAATTAGCGCTTGGGAACAAATTGGATCTTTAATGGATGAAAGAAATCCATTGTTTTTAAAAGCGCTAATTGGCTAAAAATGATTCAATAAGGTCATAACTTTGTAAAGGTTTTTAACACTGAACAATTTCCTTTTAAATGGTGAGGTTTTGACTATCGTGAAAAAGTTTATAGTAGTTTTTTTCTAATTTTGACTCAATTATAGCTGTATTATTACAGCACTTTATATTTTTATTAAAATTCTATCTATCTAACAAAATTTTTCCAAAGAAATTTTTCTAAAAATATTTGTGTTTAAAGTGCCTCAAATTTCGAAGGAGCATTCAGCTCCAAACTGTTTTTGTAAGCAAAAAATCTTTTAAGCTATTAGTGCAATTTTAAGTTTGAATTACCCACTTTTAAAATAAAAAAATGTTGATTCATAGAGACTGCTAAATTACTAAACTTGAAAAGTTTTCAATAGGGTTTCAAATAGCAGTTTTTAACCCTATTTTCTAAAAAAATTTCTAGGGCTGACGCCAGAGCGCCCATAGTTGGGGGGCGGGCTCCGCCGCCCCCAAACCCCCCGTATACCATTTTTATTAGGGATATTTAGTGTGCGCCCCTGTTTTTGCCTCAGGCCCTTCCACTTAGCCAATCCTGGCTACGCCCCTCTATAAACCCGCACAGATATTCTCTACGTTATTCTTATTCTTACGTCACTGAATTCCTCCGCCAAGGGAAATAACCTGACATTTTTACTGTGTTTTTATTTACTTGACACAAGTTTTTCAAGCACTGGTACCTTATATCGTGGTGAGTGGTGGTGGTGAGGGAAACCCCATTGACCTTGATATTTACTATGTTCACTATATGACTGCATCCTTCCGCCAAGAAAATAACCTGACTTTTTTAATGTGTTTCTATATTATTTTTGAAAAATTCCTTCCGGTCTATTCATAATTTAATACAAACTAGTGAATTATGGATGATTTTACCCCATTCGTACACATTATGGTGAAAATTGTGTTAAACAGGTTTTTTCACGTGAATTTTAAGGTGGCCAAAATTAACGGAATCTTAAATTGCGAAGTTAGTTAATTGCATTGCATAGTACTTTTGAAGAAAATATCAAAACATAAAAATTAACAATTTTGAGCCTTAAATAGAAGTTATTTTAAGGTTATATATTGCTTCGTTTTAAATTTTATGCAGTTTAAACACAAAGCAAAAATCCAGAAAATCACAAAAAATTCACTTTTTGGATAAAACTGATGTTAATTCAGAATTACACGAAAAAAAAACTTTCCAAAAGCACTTTATCCAACATTTATCCAGTTACTTTTGTGTTATTTCTTTTATGTTTTAAAAATAAGCCAATTTTGTAACACCCTAAATTGGTGGCCAAAATTAAGGCCTGGCCGAAATTAAGTCAGATACTCAACGTTCAGTATTTTCTAGCGCCGTTTTTTTAACCAAAAAAATTAAGGGGAGTTAGCAGTCGCAAACATACAGACTAGATAAGTTAAGATCAGACAGCGAAACTGAACTTTTTAGACTCAAAATAATACTGTGAAATTAGGTAAACATATTTGTTATTCTTGATTTTGTATAGTGTGTGTATAGTACTACACAAAATACTTATTATATTTCTTGGTAGCGGGTAAATAATAAAACTGACCTGTATGTCATAAAAAAATTCTTCATATCAAAATCTGGATGATGATGAGTATAATTCAAAAACTTTTTATGAAGATTTGTTAAACTTTCTTCCGTGTAATCATTGTACAAATTTTCCACTTGCAAATAAGACAGTAAAATATATTCCAGGGTTTCTTTGGAAAAATCTCCAGTTTTGTTTAAGCCTTAAACCAAAAATATTAAAACGTTATTTTTTATGAAAAAATTTATAAAATTGAATTGTTTTAATGTTGTTTTAGCAACATGTTATTACATTTTTTTGCTCAAAACAACAAGAAATTTTGACGAGCATTTAATATGTTTAAAATATTAAAAAACAAATACTCAAACTAAACTATATTTGTAATGAAACACTTGTCAATAATTTAGTACAGCTTAAATGTAATGTAATAACTGAAACTCAAAATGCTAAAAAATACGTCTCCAGTAAAAACCAACCGGTTGACACAAACAATTGCTTAATATAGATAGATGTTTCTTGTGATGGGAATGAAGCTTTAATTTTATTCTTGATTTTGTGGAGGTAGCTATGAATATAAAAACTTAACACACTCAAACCAGATTTCGTCTTGAATAACAATTCATTCGTTAAAATCCGTCAAGAAATAAACTACACCTTCGATATATTCCAGCTTCAGTGGACTGTAATTACATACGGTGATGCTGGGGAAACGCGTGCCGTTTTCGGGTATGAAGAACTTCACATGGGAAAGTATGGGCCTTCCCGCTAGAATTCCGATCAAACTCGTAGTCTGCCATAGAAAAAATCCAATTGAGCAGAGTATTAAAGCGGAAATAAACATTTGCATATGACAGTTTTGTGAAAATTTGCGTACATTGTTTACTTCAATAACGATTGTCATTTGACAGTTTTGGCATATAATAACCAAATCTTTTACTTATAATTATATTGATTATTCACAATGACGTTATTAGAAATGTCTACCGCATTTATCAGCCACGCATAAAGATACAACCTTTTTTTGCTTTATAAGTTAAAAAAGTGACTTTGCGATTGTCAAATATTGCTGTAAGTATAAATTCTTATTAGCTATTGATCCAATTAATGAAACAACCATAATAGAATTAATTGTATTAAAAATGTTTAACGAACAAATATCAATCATAGGATACTAATTACAACTATTGATCTCAGATTAATTTTAAGTTGGATTAAACCTTCAGCATACCACCCCTGGGGTGGTATGCTTTTTATAATTTAATCCGACTTAAAATTAATCTGAGATTAGCGATTGTCGACACACAATAAAAATACTAACAGTATTGATTGAATAATCTACGTTAACGCAGTTAATAGACTTAATCTCAGATTAAACGTCTTTAATTCAAGATTAGCGGAAAAAAACCGCAAATTTTTAATCCACCTCCGGAGGTGGTTTAAAAATTTGCATAAATTAATAATATAATCTCGAGTTAGTGACGATTTAATCTGAGATTAAACCTAATCTCAGATTAAATTCGTTAACCTAGATTATCTAATCAATACTGCTAGTATGTTTACTGTGTGTCGACAATTGCTAATCTCAGATTAACTTTAAGTCGGATTAAACCTTCAGCATACCACCCCTGGGGTGGTATGCTGAAGGTTTAATCTGACTTAAAATTAATCTTAGATTAGCTATTGTCGACACACAGTAAACATACTAACAGTATTGATTAAATAATCTAGGTTAACGGAGTTAATAGACTTTATCTCAGATTAAATCGCAACTAATCCGAGATTAACGGAAAAAACCCGCAAATTTTTAATCCATCTCCTGAGTTGGTTTAAAAATTTGCATAATTTATTAATTTAATCTCCAGTTAGTGATGATTTAATTGTAGATTAAACCAAGAATATATAACACAAGAGAATATCCGACTGTACACTAAATTTTTGACCAAAATTTTGCGAGAAAAGTCGCACTTTTAAATTCGTGTGCGACTTTTCCCGCAAAAATCCGCCATTTTCTGCTAGTTTTCTCTTCACTGAAAGGAGTGCGAAAGAAGTCGCAGTCCCCACTGCGACTTCTTTCGCACTCTATGCTGCTTTATTCGCACTGCGATTATTTTCGCACTGCGAGTCTGCCTGCACAACAAAAAAAAACAAAGCGGAGCGAAAATTTTGTTTTTAAATGAGTAAACGCCGTTTTTTTACCTTAAGATGTTAAAACTTTTTAGTTTCAATGAAAGAAAATGACTTTCCAACATTTTAAAATTAAATAAAGCAAGTTTTAAAGTGTTTTACTCCATTGAAAATGACTACCAGAGTTTGTATTTTTTTGTTGCGCAGCCATACTCGCAGTGCGAAAATAATCATAGTGCAAATAAAGCAGTATAGAGTGCGAAAGAAGTCACAGTCCCCACTGCGAAAAAACTAACACTGTGTTAAAAATCGCAGCGCGGGAAAACTAGCAGAAAATGGCGGATTTTTGCGGGAAAAGTCGCACACGAATTTAAAAGTGCGACTTTTCTCGCAAAATTTTGGTCAAAAATTTAGTGTACAGTCGGACATTCTCTTGTGTTATATTTTCCTGATTAAACCTAATCTCAGATTAAATTCGTTAAACTAGATTATCTAATCAATACTGCTAGTATATTTACTGTGTGTCGACAATCGCTAATCTCAGATTAACTTTAAGTCGGATTAAACCTTCAGCATACGACCCCTGGGGTGGTATGCTAAAGGTTTAATCCAAAAGGTTTAATCGACACACAGTAAACATACTAGCAGTATCCATTAGATAATCTAGTTTAACGAATTTAATCTAAGATTAGGTTTAATCTTAGATTAAATCGTCACTAACTAGAGATTAAATTATTAATTTACGCAAATTAGTCTAACTAGAGATTAAATTATTAATTTACGCAAATTAGTCTTTTAACTTCCTTAACCTAGTTTATTCAATCAATACTGTTAGTATGTTTACTGTGTATCGACAATCGCTAATCTCAGATTAACTTTAAGTCGGATTAAACCTTCAGCATACCACCCCTGAGCTTTAAAGTTCATAAGAGGAACTCGTTTTTCGCAGTTCCTGACAAAACCCCAAAATTTATTTTTCTTGTAATTTCATTTATTGCTATAGATATTTTTGTAAAAATATTTTAAACTAAATCTTTGAAACTTAATGGGAGTAAATTAAATTTTTAAAAATATATTAAGGTTAGATAAGCTTAAAATGATTGATTTAAAAAGTGTAACTCCGGAGCATCCTCCATTTTAAATAACCAAAGCTCTAGAGCATAATATTGAAGCGTAGAAACATATATTTTCACATGATCCTCGTTTTTTTCCCGCCCACTAGTATTCTAAGCAATTTTCAAACACAAAAAATGTGGTTTTTTTAGTTTTTAATACTGGATAATATGTGACTTGTGTCAGTTACCGTTTTACAAAAACCAATCGCGGTATATTTTCTACTGTTTTTGCGCTGTTCTCTTTGATGCTTGCCTGCATACTGACTTGAAAACATCAGGAATTTTAACCTTTTTTATCATTTTAATCAATAAATCGATAACAACTACCAAAATTAAAAAAGGTTGATACAAAAATTGCGCGCGGTTTATTGCAATTGGCCCAATAACCAATTTTTGTGTTTGATAAATCAGTTTATAAGGGAAGGAAGAATCATAGGTGGTGCGGGAGCGCCACGGGGCGATTAAACCCCGCGGCGCCGCGCCAACCATAATTAGAGAAACGTGGTTAAATTTTGAGATTCATGTTTATCTCCATCTTCTTATTATACTAACGCTCAATCCTTAAAATCGATATTCCTCTTTCGTTACTGATTGATCACAATTAAACATGGGCTCATTGGAAAGAAGAAAGATTTACACAACTTTCTTAGGAGCCACTTTTTTATTTTGGTCCTTGTCATCGATTTATTGATCAAAATAATAAAGATTGAAATGTAGCAAAATAAAAACTTCAAACCGCATCATTAACAGCCTTTTGGCAACAACAAGGAGTGTACAGAGCAGACAACGACAGCTCCTCATAGAAACTACACAATAACAGCAGACGGCTGTGCTTGGTTGCTCTTGGTGGCAGAAACCGCTCAGCGCCATCTACTTCAACCTTGCGGAAAACGGTGAAAACAATAAAATATATTTTGTTACTTCTTAATTTGCTGATGAAAAAAATTATTTTAAAGTTTTGTTTTAAAAAAATAATGCAATTACCAGTGGCGCGGGAAGCCACGCGGCAGATTAGCCAACTATCAATTTAGCCAACAGCGCCAACTATAATTAACCAACGTTTAAAAAATTTTCTAATTAATGTTCATCTTCTTCTACTTATTTTTATTACTATTATTCTAACGCTCATATCTTAAAATCGATATTCCTTCACCGTTCATGTGGCAATTTAATCCCGCCGCACAGCCCCAACTTTAATCAGAGAACGTGGATAAAATAAAATTTGTAATTCATGTTCATCTTCTGCTTATTCTTTATTTCAAAAAAATAATTGCAGTCATTAGTGGTGCGGGAGCGCCACACAGCAATGTACTAGCGATTTCTCTCCGAAAAATCTTTGAGAAGCGCGAAATCGCCACGTTTTCAAATTTATAGTTGTTTTTTACACATACAAATATAACCTTCTAATTGAAAAAGTGGCGATTTAGCGCTTGTCAAAGATTGCTGTGAGTATGATTTTTTCAATTGTCATTTCATCAGACTAAAAAAAAATGCAACAGTGCTGTGTAATTAGTTCAACGTATAAATAAATTATTATTATATGGTAGAAATTTTTATTCAGTGGGCAGCTGGCCAAATCAAATACAAATTTCTTATGGTGTAAATAATGTCCATATCAGACTAGTCCACATGTTTTCTGTCTAAAATCACGCCCGAGGAAAAATCGCCCTATTTTCCTGCTCTATTCTTAGGGCATTTTTCAAGGCTAGTATATAAAGTTAGAAGCAAAATTTTTAAATTAGGTTTTAATCTGAAAAAATTAAAATAATGCTATTTCTTTTTGTGTGCGGTTAGAAATTAAAGCTTATCCAATAGCTATATTTAAAAAAAAATTATAATATTCAATTGTAATATTCAAAATACTTCTCAAAAATCAAAATAAAAGAAAACCTATTTAATTGGTGGTAAGTTGCATATATATTAATTAATCATAATAAAAAATTATATAAAATTTGTGGTTTTATTTACGAAAAACTAAGTGAGAGTGGGCGATATTCCAATATTGCGAATGCATATATTGTGGGTTTTATATTCATATTTTATTCTCCATTTTAAGGTAGAACGATACAGTTACAAAAATTTCACCAATTTTCCCCAAAACATGTACTCAGGAGTTTTCAGAAGTCTTGATGACGAATCCTACCTCCGTTTTTCAATTCGACCCTCTGCGGGCACTAGGGGGGTTGCGACCCCCTAGTTCCCCCGGGGGGCTTTTGGGGGATGGCAAGAATATTGCCCAGAGGGACTCGAACCTAGAGCCCTATGATTCTGAGTCTCACACTCTAACCACTCGGTTACTGCTCCGTCTGAGGATGTTGTCTTAAAAGACAGTTTTAAACAAACGTGTCAAAATGTAGTTTCCCGACGTTAAATCAATAAAAAAATAAAATGAAAGTTTAGTCATTTGATAGGAATTAGTTTGTTCCCAACTTTTAACACAGCAGTTGTACCATAATTTCGAGCCAGTTTTTAAGTTTTTAACGAAATCTCTACTATCACTTCTTTTTTTTTATTTCAACAATTTTAGCAATAAAACGAAATTAAAAAAACGTCAATCGTAGGGATTTCGCTGAAAATTTTTGTGGGCATGTACATTCGGGGTATGTAACTTGAGTTAAATTTTTATTACGTAATATTAACTCTGGTTCTGTTAAATTGGAAAAAACTATTTTAAAATGCCTTTTTTAAACAAAGCATATCTTGCTGTGGAAAGGTCCACCGAAAATGTTAAGGATACCGAACTGACCGGAAAAAAATACCTTTTCTCCCAACTTATAATTTGTTTCTGTCCGTCACGTGCGGCACGATTTATACACAAAAACCGACAGGGTATCCTAACTGTATCGTTCCACCTTAAAAGCAATTTTAATTTTATAGGCAAATTGCACTTAGCTAATCTTCATAAATTGTATTATTGAATAGACTGTTTAGCAACATAACAATTTAAAAAATTTGCAAAAACTTCAATATTAGATACCTTGTTTTAACAATTGTTTAACAAATTACTTAATTTGGAAAAAATGCCAATTTTTAATGGCTAAAATTACGTCATAAATTTTAAAAAGCGTGATTTAAACTAAAATTCTGCAATCCATTTTTTTTTCAACGTCATGTTGGTAACGGTATTGGTCCTCTCATGTCTTCAATACAGCTTTACAATGTCAACCTGGGGCCTGTTTCATAAAATACTGGTCTTCGTAAATTACAAATCTATCAATAACTTTTTTTATTCTGAACCATTTGCGTTGAAATTTGAAATGAAAAAAGATTATATGCCATGTGCAAACTATTTAAAATTTCATGTACGTAGCTGTTGTGTGTTTAAGTTATTCCAGTTTTAAACTTTGGCCATTTGTAATTTTTTACAAGTTCTCAAAAGAAAAATTTACCCTACTCCGACTAGGGTAAATTTTTCTTTTGAGAACTTGTAAAAAATTACAAATGGCCAAAGTTTAAAACTGGAATAACTTTAAACACACAACAGCTACGTACATGAAATTTTAAATAGTTTGCACATGGCATATAATCTTTTTTCATTTCAAATTTCAACGCAAATGGTTCAGAATAAAAAAAGTTATTGATAAACTTGTAATTTACGAAGACCAGTATTTTATGAAACAGGCCCCTGGTGTAATTAACCAGATTAGTATTAAAAAATAACTTAAAGGAATTTCTGGTTATTGCTCTTAGTTTTGACAAAAAAAATTGCAAAAAAAAATCTTATGTCTTATCTCGCCAATTTTATGCACTATCAATACTATTTTTGTCGCAAACGGATTTTTCCCGCATAGATTATACCAAAGGTGGATAATCTAATAATAGTATGTCACAGCGGTCTGTAGCAGCGTGCATCATAAAATCTGATTAGGCCCGCATGTTCGGGTCGAGAAGGGTTAAAACCTACCCCAAAAACGGTAAAGAAAATCAGCGACTATGTTGAGCCTAAGCAAAACCTAAGCTAAGCCCAAACTAATCTAAGCTAAGCTTAAGCTAAGCCTTAGCAAAACTTAAGTCTAAGCAAAATCTAGGCTAAGCCTAAGCCTTATCAAAACCTGAGCCTAAGCAAAATCCAACCCCAAGCAAAACGCCTAAGCAAAATCTAAGCTAAGCCTATAAGCCTAAGCAAAACCTAAGCTAAGCAAAACCTATCTTAACCCCTTCCCTGTCATTTTTGGGGTAGATTTTGGCCTTGAGCGTCCGGATCTGGACCCGCAGGTGTGGGCCTAGACCCGTCAACCGGGTGGCAAGCACTAAAAGACACCTACTACACCGACGGACCTAAGCAACCTAAGCAAAACCTCAAAATCAAACAAAACATTAAATTTAGCTTGATTTTAAGGTTTTGCTTGGGTTGCTTAGGAAATTTTTTGGTAACAAGAGAGGCTTTCACCCCTCGGTCGGTTCGTCGGTGTAGTAGGTGGCCGGGTGTAGACCCGCACGTCTGGGCCTAGAACCGCATGTCCGGCCCTAGACCCGTATGTCCGGGCACGAGAAAATCAGTTATTGTACACGAGACGTAGGGTATTGGGCAAAGAAAAATTACGTTCATTGTAAATTAGAATATCGTTTACCAGCAGTGGCAAAAATTTGATTGCAAACATACTACAATTAATTGCATGCTTTTTGTTTATATAAAATGTATGGTCATAATTTAAAACTAAATAAAAGCTCAAAACAATTGTAATATTTGTTTTTAGCAAATTAAAAACAGAAATTCTTTAAGGTCTCTCCGGACAGTTTTTTAAGTATGGAAAATCTCTATTTTTGGCATGCCTAAATCGTCGTGTGGCGCTCCCGCACCACCAATGATTGCAATTATATTTTTTAAAGTAAAAATAATGATAAGAAAAAGAAGATGAACATCCATTACAAAATTTATCCACGTTCTTTAATTGTAGTTGGCGCGGTACCGTGGGCTAAATTGCAGTGTGGCGCCCCCGAACCACCGATGATTGGAATTATATTATTTTGAAATAAAAATAATAAAAAGAAGAAGAAGTCGAAAATAAACATGCATTAAAAAATAACCTGGTGCCCCAGTCATAGTTGGCGTGGCGCCGTGAGGCTAAATCGCAGTGGGCGCTCCTGCGTCTTTGATAATTCCAATTATTTTTTTAAAAAAAGAAGATGAACATTAAGTAAAATTTTATCAACGTCTCAGATTAGTTGGCGCGGTTTCTGGAGGCTAAATCGCCGCGTGAACGATGAAGAAATATCGATTTTAAGATATCAGTGTTAGAATAATAGTAATAAGTAGAAGAAGATGAACATGAATTACAAAATTTTTCCAACGTTTTCTAATTACAGCTGGCACGGTGCTGTGGGGCTAAACCATCGCGTGGCGTTTTCGCGCCACCAATGATTGGAATTTTTTTTGTTTTTTTTTTTTTTGAAATAAAACTTGAAATTATTTTTTTCATCAGTAATGCAAGAATTAAAAAACTACAATGTTGTATTTGACGTTTCCCGTGCGATTGAAGTAGGTGTCGCTGGGAACTGATGCGATTTCTGCCACCAATTAAAAATCGGGCACAGTCTTCTACTTTTATGGTGCAGTTTCTACAAGCTGCTGTCTGCTTTGTACAACCTATTGTTGCCAAAAGGCTGTTATTGCGCGGTTCGGAGTTTTTATTTTTCAATTTTTTCAATTTTATATTTTGATCAGTAAATCGATAACAAGGACCTAAATAAAAAAACTGCCTTCGAAGAAAGTTGAGTATTTTTTTTTCTTTTAAATGAAGAATCACGACAGTTAATTTAATGTAGACAAAGGTCTCGAAAAAATTTTAAAATAGCTCGATATCATGTTGTTTAACGAACAAAAAAGTTGATTATAATACACGAAAATAACATAAACATAAAACTTTTTTTTCTAAAAAAACCACTGGTTGTGCATACTTTTTTCGTCCTCATTTTGTTTGGTCTTATACAAATTATTTTTAATTCTTTTCGAGACCTTTGTGTACATTGAATAACCATCGTGATTCTCCAAAAGCCCAGTTTATTTTTGATCAATCAGTAACGAAGAAGGAATATTGATTTTAAGAATTGAGCGTTGGAATAATAATAATAATAAAAAAAGAAGGTTCTAAATTTCAAAATTTACCTACGTTCTCTAATAATTGTTGGAGCGGCACCGCGGTGCTAAATCGCCCCATGGCGCTCCCGCTTCACCCATTATTAATATTTGTTTTAGATTAATTATAATTTTTTTCAATGAATCGAAACAAAAAAACATTTGTAAACATCTAAACCGCATCTGTTTTTTTACTTTTTCCACTCATTCGAAATTTCGTCGTTGGAACATTTTAAAATATTTTAATGCTCTATAATTACAATAAATAATAAAATAAATTTTATGTAAGTAAAAATATAATTTAGTTCAGTATTTCAACTGGTATTTTTTTGAACGCTGTGAAGTAAAAACTGTCCGGAAATACCTTAAAAATAATAATAAAAACCTATAACAGCTCTTCTTTGATTGCTTTAACAAAAATTACGCAAAATAATTAATGCTATCAATTCCTAATTGTTGTCTTATTTATTAACAACTGTTTTGTTTCGTAAAAACTGTGTTAAATTCTTAACATATGTTATTTTTTCGATCTAGCTTTTAAAATTATCTAAACAGAAATTATTTGTACGCAAAAACACCATAGTTATTTATTAAGTTTATGAGACTGCAGCTGCAGGCAAAAAGGCATGTGTTGTTTGCTCTGTATTCTTGTGTCCTAAAAACTGCTTTCCTCGCACCTGGATGTGCGGGTCTAGGCCCGGACATGCGAATCTAGGCCTCGACATGCGGGTCTAGGCTCGGACGTGCGGGTCTAGAGCCAGACATGCGGGTCTAGGCCCAGACATGCAGGTCTAGGTCCGGACATGCGGGTCTAGGCCCGGACGAGCAAGTCTAGGTCCAGAGATGCGTGTCTAGGCCCAGACATGCGGGTCTAGGCCCGGACTTGCGGGTCTGGGCCCCGGACGCCGAAGGCCAAAACCTACCCCAAAAATGTCAGGGGAGGGGTTAGATTAGGTTTTGCTTAGGCTTAGCTTTTGCTTAGGCTTAAGTTTTGCTTAGGCTTAGGTTTAGCTTAGATTTTGCTTAGGTTTAGCTTAGGTTTTGCTTAGGCTTAGCTTAGTCGCTGATTTTCCTTACGGCTTTTGGGGTAGGTTTCGGTCTATTCTCGGCCGGGACGTGCGGGTCTAGGCCCGGACATGCAAGCGTAGGCCCCGAAATGCAGCTCTAGGCCCGGAAATGCGGGTCTAATTTTATTTTATGATGCACGCTGCTACAGACCGCTGTGACATACCTTTATTAGATTATCCACTTTTGGTAATATTCGTTTTGTCGTAAAGAAATTTTTTTCACAACAAGATGTAATAGCCAAATAATGAACAGCATCTTTTTATAGCGATTTGACTTAGCTATCTTGCATATCGCTTGAGATGTATCATAACTATTTAAAACGCTCTCAAAATTCACAAAAAAGGTGTTTTTTTATATTCAAAATTTACTTTTAGCGTATATGCAATATTTATTTTTGTACCAATCCAAAAAAGCTTATACGCTGGTCTTGCATTATAAGCTCGTACCAACCCGTGAAACGTTGTCAAACCCGTAAATGTGTCAATCTAAAATATAAAAAGCATTTGATGACGTGGTTTTAGTTTTATTTATTTATTTTTTTTAAACCGAAAATCAATGGAACCTATAAACTCATTTGTTTTCGCAAAACTGAGAATCGAAAAAAGGTGTATTATATTGAACTTGTTTTTATAGAACAATTCATAAGATACTTATAAACTTATATGTGTCCTCGTTTTAATCTCTTTTTTTCACCTTTTTCAACTTTTAGGACAGAATGTAAGCGCAAAAATGCTTAATTATTGCAAACATATAAAAAAATTGATTTTTTTTAAATCCATTTTATTTTATTTTAGTTTTCAAAGTAGGAAATTTTAGCAAAAATATATGAAATAAAAAAAAATATGTGTGACATATTTAAAGAAATTTATGTGACATATTCAAAAATTGCTCAAAACATTTAATGTCCTAGCTGGGACACGTCTCGACTAGAGTGCGTCTTGATTAGGGCACTCGAACAGTCTAATTAGGGCTTTATTTCTAAAAAATGGCCGTTTATAGAGCGTTTATTAAATATCTCTTCTTTGAGTGAGCCCCAATAAAGGAGCGCCTTAATTAGGGCCTTTAAAAATGTCACTTCATTTAATTCACTTCACTTTATTTAAAATTATTTATTTCATAGAAAAATGAATAATTACCTCCTAAAGATAAATTCTAAAACGGGTGAAAACAGATGAGTGGTAAAGTAACCACTCGTTTTTTGAGAAAATATCACGTGCAGAGAAACACATGACGCAACTAAATAATAATTGGTTACATAACCGCTGAAAACTGGAAGACTTTAGCTTTAGTGTTATTATATTTACAGGTTTCACTATTCTTTAAATTAAAATGCAAAAGTCAAGATTTTTTGCCAAAAATATAACATAACACTTTTTTTTCAAAATTTATTGTATTTTTAAAAGCTTCAATTTGTGTTCTATTTAGGGCGTGCCTTAGTTAAAACAGTCAATAAATATATCGTCGTTACTATGACACAATAAGTGAGAATCTTCATAAACTGTGACTTTTTATATCTTTTACACACAAATAATATAAACGTAATGACTCCGAGTCACTTTAATTTTATACTGCATGTGACTCTTTGTGTAGAAGTAACGAGGATATGAATTCAGATATTAGTTCTTTAATTTTATTTTATGTTTGATTTCAGTATGTTATCTTACCTCATGATTTATTGCAGTGTATGTTTCCGTATTAGGGATCTTTTTTATACTTTGCGGTATTTGATGAGATATCTTCCTTCCCAACTCTACCATAGAACTACTTTTTGTTAGCGTCCTGTGATTTTTCGGTGGTGATATTTCCTGTGCCATTTCATATTACTTACCTTCTCTCTCACTTTATAAAAAAACAATTAAAATCCCTAAAAATGACGCTTGCGAAAATTTCAACACAAGCATTTAATATCGTGACGGAAGATTCCCCTGTTATTAACGTCTAAAGTCTACCGATAAGCTTTTTTATGAAACTGATTTTGTTGAAATGAAATAATAAAAAATCATGATACAACAGAACGATTGATCATAAATAAAAATAAAAAAGCTACACTTACAGTTTACGAGCTAATAATAATGTTCCTAACCACAATTATCATGCTGTGGTACCAGGGAGAGCTCAAACCGGGGAATATTTTTTCTCTCCTGAAGGTCGTTCTTTTTAAATATAACCTCTAGGTCTTCCCTTATTTTATTTGCAATTTTACAATAATTTTTGGCATTTGTATTATTTTAAAAAAGTTGAACTTTTTGGACTGTTTTAAACTGTTTTGAACTATGAATTTAACTCGTTCCGGTAAGGCCTTTTCCCCCGCTACAACCGTGAAACTTTCGTACGACAAAGGTAAAACCTTCGTCTCACGGTGGTGATATTTTTGTATGACAAACTTCGTACGTAAACCTTACCGCGGTAAGCTCTTCGCATGACCTAGGTTTTACTTCCGTCATACATAATTTTTTTCTGCGTGAATAGTGCTCAGTGAGCGAGCAAATTAAAATGGTTTAAGCTGTACGGTAGCAATATGAAAATTTTAACAACAAAATATCCTACGTAATAGATTGTATCTGTGACAAAAATCTGCATATTGCCACCGCACCGCTTAAACCATTTCAATTTGCTCGCTCACTGGGCACTACTCGCGCAAAAAATTAGGTATGACAGAA
>JASAMX010025431.1:0-50774 GCA_030248175.1 Microlaimidae sp. YZB2_3
TTAAACCTCTGTTCATGTGAAAAACGACCAGTTTTTTTCTAAGTTACGCATTAGGTACTGGGGTACTTGTGTTACACTTTTTTTCCTTACTGAATTACATATTAAGTAACTTCATTCAGTAATACACATTCTCTTGTGGTTATTTTTTTGGTTTAAATTATGATTCCTTACCTTTTTATAAAAATTATTAATTTTCAACGGAAAGAGCGAAAAAATATTCTTACCACTAATTAGCAGCCATATGGCAACAATAAAAATATTTAAAAAAATAAAATGAAATAAATCTTGGGTGACGTGTGAGCGCTGCGTGGTACAATGTTTCAATAGACGGAAATTTATCAAAATCGAAACAGGAAAAACTCTTTTTATATGGATTACTATGAAGCTACAATCACTTCAAAAATTTAATGCGAGAAAAGACTAGTCTGGGTAACCTCGTAAAATTGCATGGAACCTGGAAAAACCATTTACAATGGTGTGGTTTTGTTGTTTAAAAATAAACCATCAATCTAGAAAAATCAAGCACAAAACAAAACTCCAAATAAAGCTAATTTCCAAAAAAGTGATTAAATCAGGTCTAACTAAAAAAATTTAAACAGAAAAAAACACACTATTTTATATGGTTCTTTCAGGTTCCATACAATTTTACGGAGTTACCCAGACTTAATTTTTGTATAGTATACTGCTTAAAATTACATTGAAGTTTTGAATATGAAAATAATTGTATTCATATCATGAGAAGACCATGACGTTTTTTTAAAATGAGTAAATTTTTTAATGTTTTATATCTTTAATAAATGACATTGAATTCAATGCATTAAAAGGCGGAAATTCTAGCAAAAGACGAAACCAATTTTACGGAGTTACCCAGATTTAATTTTTGTATAGTATACTGCTTAAAATTACATTGAAGTTTTGGATATGAAAATAATTGTATTCATATCATGAGAAGACCATGACGTTTTTTTAAAATGAGTAAATTTTTTAATTTTTTATATCTTTAATAAATGACATTGAATTCAATGCATTAAAAGGCGGAAATTCTAGCAAAAGACGAAACAAAGTTTCGAAAAAAAAGCCTTATATTAAATGGAATAGTATAAAGCTACATAAGTCTAAAAACTAAATGCCAGAAAAGACTGAAACAAGTCTCTTTAAAACCTGTAAATTAATAACAGATTTTGTGAAATTTTTAGAAAAACAAAACCGAATAAAAACAATACGTGTAAAGGCTTTAGTTTGCGTTTTTTAACTAATAATAAAACTTAATTCACATAAATTTCTCTCAAAGTGAATTAAATTTTACATGAGTTAACCAGCTGTAAATACCATGGTATTAGTTAAGTTACACGTCGTCAAAACGATACAAAAAAAGTATAACGCAAGCGTCACAGTAACCATGAAAAATTTCTGTCAAAATAAGTTATCGCATTGCGCATTAAATTTTGTAATTTATCATTATTTTCGTATAAAGCAAAACATACCGCCATATTAACAGCTTTTTAAAATCAAATATCAAGTTCTAAGTCCGAAAAACATTGAAAAATTCAGATTTAATATAAGGCGACTTTTTCTTTAATGTTTCTATTTATTACATAAAACAAATTAGCTGTCAATGTATTTGTTAAATTAAAAGTCGCCTTATATTAAATCTGAATTTTTCAATGTTTTTCGGACTTAAAACTTGATATTTGATTTTAAAAAGCCGTTAATATGGCGGTACGTTTTGCTTTATACGAAAATAATGATAAATTACAAAATTTAATGCGCAATGCGATAACTTATTTTGACAGAAATTTTTCATGGTTACTGTGACGCTTGCGTTATACTTTTTTTGTATCGTTTTGACGACGTGTAACTTAACTAATACCATGATATTTACAGCTGGTTAACTCATGTAAAATTTAATTCACTTTGAGAGAAATTTATGTGAATTAAGTTTTATTATTAGTTAAAAAACGCAAACTAAAGCCTTTACACGTATTGTTTTTATTCGGTTTTGTTTTTCTAAAAATTTCACAAAATCTGTTATTAATTTACAGGTTTTAAAGAGACTTGTTTCAGTCTTTTCTGGCATTTAGTTTTTAGACTTATGTAGCTTTATACTATTCCATTTAATATAAGGCTTTTTTTTTCGAAACTTTGTTTCGTCTTTTGCTAGAATATATATTAATTTTAAAAATATTAAATTAAGTTAGAATTAATTGTGTTATTTTATTATTTAGCTTATATTGTCCACTGTAGATTTTGCTTCAAGACCCAGTTTCTCAAATTAAATTGAAAAACGGGTTGAAGCTGGGCTCAAATATTCTGTGTTAATTTATGAAATATCAAACCATACAAAACTAACTAAAAAATTAACAAAATAACACTTCTTATCTTAAGGTTGTATTTAACTTTATATATATGTCGATTCCGAATAGTTAAGTCAGAAATGAACTTTTTGGCGAGCAATTCTAATTGTTTATTTGTGGCCGAAATTAATCAAAATTTTCTAAATTAAAAGTAATAAAAATTAGCGCTTTCTAAACATGCTTTGTTATTTTGGAGTCACCTACGCCAGTTTATGCATGCATTAAAAGTCGGATATAGAATTTTATTTAACTCATCGAAAAGTTCAAACCCAAAAAATTCGTCACAGCGACTGCCATAAATAATAACAGCGCAAAATGTATCTGTGAACTTCTATTGACGCCTCGTAGTTTAACCGCTCATCATATAAGTATATCCGGCATCCAGCACGATATTTACTGTAATTAAACGGAGATGTGCGGTTTTTTAGTAATTACCGCGCTGGATTCCCGCTATACTTACATGTTATATGAAAAGATGAGCGGTTTAACTACGATGTATTTATACTTTTGAGAGATCCCTGGATTGCGGGAATTTAACACTTACCGACATTCAAATTTTGAACCCGACGAAGAGTTCTTGGACAACACCATCCGGATTGGCAATTGTAATTCCGTCCGCAAGTTCCGTCCGGGAAACAGGCTGCCACGGCCGGAAATCGATCACCGCATATACCTAAAAATACCGTAAAATTATCCCTGAAAGTCTCCAATAATTAGCGACAAAATATCCCTAAAATGATTGATGTTTAACGGCGGCATATTCCTGAAAATATTTTATGATTACTGACAGCATATCCCTACAAAACCCAAAGATTAACCGCAGCATATCCCTAAAGATATACAAATAATAAAGATGAACATATACTAGAAAATGCCCTAAAAGATTAAGGACATGCATTATGGATTAAGATTTTGGGTGCATGCAATTTTAGTGCGGTTATTTACTTGCCTCTGTATGTTCCTGTTGTTTGACAAAATAAATAAAAATAAATAAATAAATAAAGGACAGTATCTCTACGACGGAATATTATCTCTGAAAAAACATTAGGATTAACAACGGAATATCCCTGAAAAAAACCTGGAGACGAATTCATAAAGCGCAATTGATTTTATAAAAAAATTATTTCAAATGCTTATTGGCTACGTGAAAACTGCAGACCAATAATAATCATCAAAAACGTCTAAAGGTGAAACTTGAAGAGTAACGATTGGTATTTTTTCCTTAACTCGAAGATAATCGCGCTTTATCCCGGTAAGCACGGCTCTTAAACCTGCCTCTGGAAGACTGGATGCAGGTAAAACCGCCTCGGAGGCAGGGTGAAGGCAGGTAAAACTGCCTAGAAGGCAGGTAGGAGCCAGATGACCCTGCCTCCTATGTTGAAGAATATAATGTTAGGAGGCAGGTAGGAAGCAGCTAAAACTGCCGCGGAGGAAGGTAGGAAGCAGCGAAATTTCCGATGGAGGCAGGTAGGAGGCAGGTAAAAACCGTTTTTCCAAATTCAGGCACCCCGTCCTTACCAGGTTATGAATGCGGCTCCTGAAGATTAATGTCGACATATCCCTGAAAATACCCGACTGAATTAGGGACGACTTAATTAGGGATCCCTGAAAATACTCAGAGACTAACGACGACATATTATTTTCAAAAATATCCAAAGGTGTGATTAGCAACGATGCTATAGCCACGAGTCTTGTGCTCCGTTTAAAACGGATAGTACTTCAGAAATGCACACTTTAAATAAGTAATCTTGATTAACCTCATAATAATCTTGTTTATAAATGAGACTGAGGGGGGGGGGCCCAGAGTAAATCCACTTTCATCCTATAAACTAAGAAATACATAAGAAAAAAATTTTAATTGCCCCCTCTCCCCAATTTTTTTTTAAATTCGACAACCTACCCGCCTCTAAAATTCTCTGAAAAATGGAGCTCGAAGATGCACATCGCAGCCCAAGCATATTATGAAGGCAACATTCGATTTTCATAGTTAAGTCAAACTTTCTCTCCGGTTTGCAATATTAGAACAAAAAACTAGCCATTTCGTGGTAAATTAATAATGATTTAAAGCAATTTCGATAAAAATTTTTTTATCGAAATTTTTATCGCTTCTTAAGCTAAGGTCTGAAATTGATTTTTAAATGGAAAAACTGACAATTACAGTATCAATGTTGTAGTTTAAGGAATGTGTTATACGGTTGTTTTTGTGTGATGATTACACACATGAATAAATGTCTGATTTTGGAATAGACCTATCTAAAATAACAAAATTTTGGTTCAGCGGTCTTGCCTCGAACTAAAAAATCCTCACAAATTAAATTTATTTCATTCATTTTTTCTGAAACATGAACAATACATTTCATAATAATAATTGCACCTTTTTCAAGAATTTTAGCCGTTTTGTGTATTGAATTTTAGAATTAGAAAAGTTTTTTTGTTATATTCAATTTAACGAATTTACTTATTATAAAAAAATTGATTACACAAAAAATATAGCTGAACCAATGGTTAATCAAACGCACCAAATTGAGTCTGTGATTTGCAAAATAAAGGAAATGGCGCCCGGAAAAAATGCATTCTGCAAAATATCTTCGGAGAGAATATCTTCTGAAAGACTTTTAAATTCTCAACGAAAGAAAACTTTTTTTAAGCCTTAAACCTTAAAATCTAGCTAAAACGACATAAAAAAGTTTAAAAAACCTTTAAAAGTTTTTAATAATACTGGAGAATTTACTGCGGAAAAAAGATATTTTTTCCGGAAGTTATTTTGCAGAAGTTATTTTTTCCGGACACCAATAAAATCACGGAAATGGGCTCGTATGCAAATTTTTACCCAAAGTAGGCGATGAAAGGCCGCAGCATCTCCCTCCCATGCACTGAAATCCGCCTGGACATTGATTGTTTTCACAAAACCCACCGAATATCCATCCGGCTTGGCACACTTCTGAAAATGATATAAGCAGTTTGCTTAAAATATGTATGTAAATTATTTTCCGACTTAAAGTAAATTGATAAATTACTCGACCAAAGTCATGAAAGCAATAATTTGCATACGATGTCGTTTATTTGCATGGTAATAGTTGGCGCGTAGCTGATTGGTCGTTCCGTATGATGTTAAGTTCAGTAATAGAACTTCAGTAGTTTTTGACGGTTTTCCAACAAAACAAAAAAGCGATTCCACAGTTGCAAACGCAATTTTCACACATTAATATCTTTTACGTGATTTTGGTCGATTTGCATGCTAAAATCTTATGCTTGTATTTATTTAACTTTCTTATAGTGTACAATATGGCATACACTGCGGTCTATTTTATGTATTATATACTGCAACGTTCCTTCATTTTTTAGTGTAATACGGGTCTACAACAATAATTAAAATAATACTACTAATTACGCTTTGAAATTCATTTACCGCCTACTTAACCAAAGGTCAAAAATCTACCCTACCTTAACCAAGCACAAAAAAGGCCAGCACTTCCCCAAACCCAAAACCCAAAAAAAAAAATCCCTTTTAAGAATCTTCCCAAAACAAACCCACCAAAACTTACCATCCTAGCCAATAAAAATTATCATAAAAAAAGAAAAAAAACACAACAACCCCAACAAAAAGAGCCCACACCACAAAACACACAAACACCATAAAAAAAAAAAAATAAATAAAACAAAACTCAAAATAAACAAAGCCAAAAAACATTCCATAAAAACAAATAAAAACACCAAAAAAACCCCAACAATACAATATACACAAATTTAAAATCATAAAATTAAAAAATAACACTTTTTAAAAAAAAATATAAAATAATATATATAAATTATAAAATAAAAAAAAGAGAACACCAAAAATAAAAATAAAAAAAAAAATAAAAAAAAAAAGAGTAAAACAAAAAAAAAAAATAAAATAAAGAAAAAAAAAAAAAATTAAAAATTCAAAAATAAAAAAAAACCACACACATCAACTAAAAAAATATCAAAAAAAATTAACAAATATCCAATAATATCTCCAACACCAATCCACAACACCCACAACTCAGTACGCCTTAGCTTTAGTACTAAACCCAAAAAACCCTTAGTACTAAAGCACATAATTAAAATAATACTACTAACTAATAACGCCTTAGGCAAGATCATACAATGAGCAATATTATGTAATCCCTGCACATCTGTTTACTGCGAATTATCTGGTCGATTTAAGAAAAAAAAGCTATTGCTAAGAAATTTGGCTAAAGTATTCGTAAGCAAATTTAGATGAGGTGGCTCTCACTAAAGATAAATTCTATCAGGGTGAAAATAAATGAGTGGTAAAGTAACCACTCGTTACTTGAGAAAATATCACGTGCAGAGAAACACATGACGCAATTAAATAATAATTGGTTACATAACTGCTGAAAACTTTTTTTAAAATTTTTCTCGCTCGCGAGTTTATTGTTTATTTCTTCCTGGCGGAGAGCGGTTACGCCCTTAATTTTAGCCTGGAAGACTTTAGCTTTAGTGCGTTTTATATGCCTGTTAAAAAAAGTTAAAACTGTAAATTACATAAGTACGAGTTTGAATAAACGCGGTTTTTGACCGCTTGAATTGGTGATTTCCACCTGCACTTCATCTATACACTGACGTGCGTTGTATTGCACCATCACCCGTTCTTTTTTATTTTATAACTCTGTATTTATATTGTCGAAAAATATTTACAGAACGGAATTACCGTCCAGTTGGTTGGCGGTTACGGTGGGACAGCAAATACCAGCCGGAAACTCGCAGGCGTAATTTTGTTGACACAGTCCGTTCACACACGTGTCCACGAACGGCTGTCCATTTTGACAACGCGCTGAAAAAAAAGTACTAAGTAATAGGTAAGAAACCAATATCAGTGATATTTTAAATTAATGCTCCAACAATTTTTTGTGCTTTTCTGTGTGGCTGGGACTACTTAAGGCCAAACACTTACTAGACATGAATTACCAATAGACCAAAAGGAATTTTTCAAAGAATATAGAAACGCAGTTAAAAAACTCATGTTATTTTCTTAACGTAGCGATACAGTCAGAACGTGAACATCACAGGGGGAGAGAGGTGGGGAGGTGTTAAACTTTTTAAACGTCTTGTTTATCCTTAAATCTTATAATTTTGATTTATGTATAAAACAAAAGATAGTTTTCTTTCTGATTTTTAATTCCATACGAAAAACTGTATTTTACTAATATTCAAAATATTTTTTTAAAATTTTAATAACGTTTTAGTCTAAATTTTTTACATAAATTTTTTTTCCGCTATAAAAGTTTTGCACTAATGCCTATAATTTTGAAGCTGCGCACCAGTTGTCACATAGGCATAATAAAATAAAGCCTACCACATATTACGCTTATTAGAAAATGGTAGACCAAGCGCAGAGACTTATTTTGCATAATAATCAAACAATAAATTTTAGACTTTTTATTTTTTATTATTGAATTAGTTGCTTGTTTATTTGTTTTTTTACAAAAATTTGTTTCGCCTTTCCCTGTTAAAATTTTTGGATTATTTTTTTCAAAATTTTCTTTCTTTGTTTTTATTACCTTGTGGAACTGCATTGAGTTGGCAACATCCATTGACGCAACTGTAACCTGCAGGACAGCCATTGGCGCAAAATAAATTCGCGGGACAATCTAAAAATTCAAACGTTTAAAATTTAAAAAAATATAAAAGCGTGTTATTAGATTAAAAATGAATTCCATTAGGGTGAAATTGTGGGATGGTCAAGTAACCACTCGTTCTTTGAGAAAATCTCACGTGCAGGGGAACACCGGTTGCAGTTTAAAAACTATTGGCTACCGTTACATTACCAGTGACAATTTTTTTTAGTTTTCTTGGCTTGCGCGTTTATTTTTAATTTTTCTTGGTGAGGAGCGATACTCCCTTAATTTCAGCCTAAAAAATGTCAACTTTAGCCCTTAAAAATTTGTTATTTTTGTCCTAAATTTAATATATTGTTGTTAAAACAACAAATTTTTTCTTTAATATTAAACTATTATTGTTAAAATTTTTGAATATTTTTGTTTTTAAAAATGTATTCGACTTGATACTGCAAATCATTGAGGTCAAATTAATGTAGGTTTGATTTGGCTATAGTCTCACATCGTCATCGGTTTAAAAGTGCAGTCCTCGAAATAGGCGTTGTATTGATTAGTACTTTTTACCCGTAAAATCGATTTTAAAAAAAACGTCGTGTTCAAAGATTTTTTAAAAATATCTTTCTGATCCGTTTGAAATTCGGCGAGATATAAAAAATAATTTTAAAATTACTGATACAGATATAAAAAATGTTTTTGAAAATACTTTTTAATGATTTCACCACAAATATATAACATTTATGTTATATATATTTGATTTAGCTGTCTACATAATAATAGAATAGAGACTATGTCAAATATTGCTTAGAATTTGCGATTTAGTTTTATTTACTGTTTAAGTTTGTCCAAAATCTTTTAACAAAATATATTTTTAGGGAAAAAAATATGAAAAAAAATTTTTTTTTCTTAAAAAACAATGAATTTAAAACTTTTTCCCTTTTTATAAAATTACAATCAACGCAAAAAATATGTTGAAAGGTGTGTAAAACTCGTTAACATTTTCGGCCTTAAAAGTTAGGAATCTTTTTTAGCTCATGCATTTTTGAAAAAAGCAAAAAAAAAACTTCAAAAATAGACTTACTTTGTGTTTGAACAAATTGGCAACAACCATTGATGCAGCCGTACCCAGGGAGCGAACACTGCCCGTTATTGCAGGGAAAATTAGGGCTGCTACAGGCTATAATGTGTCAACAGCAAAATGAGTCACAGTCGTTACAAAATACACGTGACTGTGACTTATTCTATAGTTAATAGAATGCTATTTAAATTAAAAATGAGTCACAGTCGTTACAAAATACGCGTGACTGTGACTTATTCTATAATTAATAGTATGTACTGTTTTAAATCTAAAATTGGTCACAGTCGTTACAAAATACACGTGACTGTGACTTATTCTATAGTTAAAAGTATATACTGTTTTAAATCCAAAATGAGTCACAGTTGCATATTTTTATACGCATTGTGGCTCAATCTGCCATAGGAATGACGGTGTTTTTTTTATTTGACTGAAGTCGAAATCAGAAAGAGTTTTCATTTAGTAACTTTCTATTAAAAATTTTTAGGAGTAAAATCCATTTTTAGAAGTGTTGTTTACATTGATCAGCGATGAACAGAGTTTAATTTGAACTACACATGATATTATAAATTTCCTATGGTTGAATTATATCTGGCCGATCTTGTAAATTAGTACGCAGACACGAGAAGACCAATTAAAATTGTGCAGTTATGAAGTTAAAAAACAAATAAGAACGTAGATTTTATTAAATTCCGCCTTTTTACAAAATATACAGAAATTAACTAACTTCAAATCTAAAAAAAACTTGCATTTTAGTTCCATATCGAGTAATTTAATAAATAATTGTCAAAATATACGTGTTTTGATCTTTATTATTAATCCGCTTTTGTTAAAATTTTTAAAAGGTTTTGTTCTTAAATAGTCGATTCAGATCAGCTAGATTTTATTCGCCTATAGTACACGTGATTGCAATGCAACTTTTAAATCAAAAAAACAGTTGAATCTCCAACAGTACGTACGTTCTTCTTACACCCTGTTAAAAACAAGTTCATTCATTTAAGATTTGTTGGGCCTTCTTTTAAAAAAGCCTTGTCATTGTCTAAAATCGTGATTTTGTATTGCACGAAAAAAAATTCTTCTTTAATATTGAATTATTAACATTAAAAAAAGTATTTCGGGTATTTATTTGTGTTAAAATCGTTCCTAGCTCTTTTATGTATGCATTTGCTATATCGTTTTGAGACGATCATTAATTTTTTTGAGTGCAATGGATTGTTAAACCGAGGTGGTGTCGCTTTAAGGCTGGTTCATACTTATGTAAAAACTCCTTTGGACAAAGTCCAAAAGACGTTTTTACATACGTTGTGTTTGTCCTTTGGACTTTGTCCAAAGGACTTTTTTACATTAGAGTAGCCGTGTCAAATGAATTTATTGCATTTAGTTGTCTAATCTTTTATGAAACATGTCGGAGAGATTTTACAACACTGCGTCTGTTAAATAACGTTATATCCAAATTATTCTCGAAACCTTACGCCATCGTTCAATTTCCCTGTTGTTTTTTTAGATAGAAAAAAGTGAATCAATCTATTTACAACAAAAACATCACATTACACTCCAAAAAAACCATAATACATAAACAAAAGTTTTACTTTGAGAAATTGAATTTAATTGGCAACACCCATTGAGGCAGGTATACCCAACTGGGCAACCGTTAGTACAAGGTAAGTTGTTGGCACAGCCTGAAATTTAAATTTTTAGGGATTATAATGGTTAAAAAGGCAAAAAAGGCATATGAGAAAATCATGAGATATAACAATAAAACTAGCCTTGAAAAATGCTCTAAGAATAGAGCAGGAAAAAGGAGCGATTTTTTCCCGGGCGTATGTTTAGACAGAAAAGATGTGGACTAGGCTGTGATTGACATTATGTGGACTATAGAAAGTTTGCATTTGGTTTGGGCAGCTGCTCACTAAATAAAAATTTCTGCCATATGATAATGATTTGTTTATGACATTGATCTAATCACACAGCATTGTTGCATGTTTTTTAGTTTGATGAAATGTCAATTAAAAAAATCATACTCACAGCAATCTTTGACAAGCGCGAAATCGCCACTTTTTCAATTAGAAGGTTATATTTGTATGTGTAAAAAACAACTATAAATTTGAAAAAGTGGCGATTCCGCGCTTGTCAAAGATTGCTGTGAGTATGATTTTTTAAATTGACATTTCATCAAACTAAAAAACATGCAACAATGCTCTGTGATTAGATCAATGTATAAACAAATCATTATCATATGGTAGAAATTTTTATTTAGTGAGCAGCTGCCCAAACCAAATGCAAATTTTCTATAGTCCACATAATGTCAATCTCAGCCTAGTCCACATTTTTTCTGTCTAAACATACGGCCGGGGAAAAATCGCCCCTTTTTCCTGCTCTATTCTTAGAGCATTTTTCAAGGTTAGTCTACCACTTTTTTTGAATTAAATTTAAAAAATAGGCTAATAAACTATAGTTTTAGCTGCGCAATGACATATGTTTATAATCATTCCGTTGCCGAGATATACTTTTTAAATAAAAAATAATAATAAGAAGAAGATGAATTTAAATTACAAAATTTACCCACGTTGTTCATTTATAGTTAGTGCGGTGCAGTTTCGCTCCAGACAAAGTTTACCTACGTTCTCTAAACCATGGCGCGATGCCGTAAACCAAATAATAAGAAGATGATGAACATGAATTACAAAATTTACTCACGTTCTCTAAGTATAGTTGGCGCGGTGCCGTGGGTTAAATTGCAGTATGGCACCCCGCACCACCGATGATTACCGGCGCGTGGCGCTCCCGCGCCACCGACGCTTATCATGGGTGGCGCGGGAGCGCCACGGGGCGATTTAGCCCCGTGGCGCCGCGCCAACCATAATTAGAGAACGTGGGTAAATTTTGAAATTCAGAACCTTCTTCTTATTATTATTATTATTATTATTATTCCAACGCTCCATCCTTAAAAGCGATATTCCTCATTCGTTATTGGTTGATCAAAAATAAACATGGGCTCATAAGAAAGAAGAAGGAATTACGCAACTTTCTTAGGAAGCACTTTTTTGATTTAGGTCCTTGTTATCGATTTATTGATCAAAATAAAAAATTTGAAAAATAGACAAATAAAAACTCCCAACCGCACAATAACAGCCTTTTGGCAACAATAAGGATTGTACAAAGCAGACAACCAACATCCCCTCATAAAAACCGCACAAAAAAAGCAGACGGGTTTTAATTGGTGGCAGAAACGGAACCAAATCCCAGCGCCATCTGCTTCAACCGCGCGGAAATCCGCGAAAACAACAAAGTACTTTTTTTAATTCTTGCATTACTGATGACAAAATTAATTCAAAGTTTTATTTATTAAAAAATAATAATAAGCGTCGGTGGCGCGGGAGCGCCACGCGCCGGTAGGTAATCATCGGTGGTACGGGGGTGCCACACTGCAATTTAACCCACCGCACCGCACCAACTATACTTAGAGAACGTGAGTAAATTTTGTAATTCATTTCATCATCTTCTGATTATTATTATTTTTACTGTAGAATTATAATTGCAATCATTGGTGCACGGCATCGCGCGAACTATATTTAAAGAACGTAGGTAAACTTTGTCTGGAGCGCCACTGCACCGCACTAACTATAATTAATCAACGTGGGTAAATTTTGTAATTTAATATCATCTTATTATTATTATTATTATTTTTTATTTAAAAAAGTATATCTTGGCAACGGAATGATTATAAACATATGTCATTGCACAGCTAAAACTATAGTTTATTAGGCTATTTTTTAATTTAATTCAAAAAAAGTGGTAGACTAGCCTTGAAAAATGCTCTAAGAATAGAGCAGGAAAAAGGGGCGATTTTTCCCCGGGCGTATGTTTAGACAGAAAAGATGCGGACTAGTCTGAGATGGACATTATGTGGACTATAGAAAATTTGCATTTGGTTTGGGCAGCTGCTCACTAAATAAAAATTTCTACCACACGATAATGATTTGTTTATACATTGATCTAATCACACAGCACTGTTGCATTTTTTTTAGTTTGATAAAATGTCAATTGAAAAAATTATACTCACAGCAATCTTTGACAAGCGCGAAATCGCCACTTTTTCAAATTTATAGCTGTTTCTTACACATACAAATATAACCTTCTAATTGAAAAAGTGGCGATTTCGCGCTTGTCAAAGATTGCTGTGAGTATGATTTTTTAAATTGACATTTCATCAAACTAAAAAAAATGCAACAGTGCTGTGTGATTAGATCAATGTATAAACAAATCATTATCGTGTGGTAGAAATTTTTATTTAGTGAGCAGCTGCCCAAACCAAATGCAAATTTTCTATAGTCCACATAATGTCCATCTCAGACTAGTCCACATCTTTTCTGTCTAAACATACGCCCGGGGAAAAATCGCCCCTTTTCCTGCTCTATTCTTAGAGCATTTTTCAAGGCTAGTATTATTTTTTTAATAAATAAAATTTTGAATTAATTTTGTCATCAGTAATGCAAGAATTAAAGAAAGTACTCTGTTTGTTTCGCCGTTTTGCGCACGATCGAAGCAGATGGCGCTGGGAACTGGTTCCATTTCTGCCACCAATTAAACCCGGTCTGCTTTTTTTGTGCAGTTTCTATGAGGGGACGTTGGTTGTCTGCTCTGTACAATTCTTATTGTTGCCAAAAGGCTGTTATTGTGCGGTTGGGAGTTTTTATTTGTCTATTTTTCAAATTTTTTATTTTGATCAATAAATCGATAACAAGGACCTAAATGAAAAAAAGTGCTTCCTAAGAAAGTTGCGTAATTCCTTCTTCTTTCTTATGAGCCCATGTTTATTTTTGATCAATCAGTAACGAATGAGGAATATCGCTTTTAAGGATGGAGAGTTGGAATAATAATAATAATAAGAAGAAGAAGAAAATTCTGATTTTCAAAATTTACCCACGTTCTCTATAAATGGTTGGCGCGGCGCCACAGGGCGCGCCACCCATGATAATACTATGAGTAAATTATATGTGGCTGACGTCGAAACTTAGAATGCAAACATGAGCGGACCAATATTAAAATTGTGCGGTAATGACGCTTAAAAGAAAACAAAAAAGAACGGAGAATTTTTTTAATTCCACGTTTTTACAAAATATACAAAAATCAATCAACTTCAACCCTTAAAAAATTTGCATTTGGGTTCCAAACTATGTAATTTGATAAATAATTATTAAAATACATATTTTGATCTTTATTATTAAGCCCGTTGAGTGAAAAATTTTGAATGGTTTTGTTGTTAAATAGTCGATTTAATACTTCCATTATCGAGGTCAGCTGGATTTTATTTGTCCATAGCTTACTAATTACCATCAAAGTTTAAAGGACAGGACACAAAACTTTTTTAAAATTTTTTATTTTATGGAGAATCACTACGGTTCATTCAATGTACACAAAGGTCTCGAGAAAACTTGAAAATAATTTGTATAATACCGGTAAAAGTGAGAAAAAAAGCTGTGGCCGTAAAACAGTAGTAAAATTTATTGTCATCAAAAAATTCACGGTATAAATTTTATAATTGTTTTTTTTTAAAGTTTTTTTAGATTTAAAAACCCCAAATTTATTATTTTATGTTTTATATACTTTAGTGCACTTGAGTCTTTACAAAAACCCATGGTTTAACCCACTGGATAACTTCTCAGAATATAAAAAAATAAATAAATTTAAAATTTTAATTAAAGAAAATGGTTAAGATCCTTTGACTCCCAGAGATCTTTAGTGATTGAAATAGCATAACATTGGTAAAGTAAAATAAAAAAACTAAAGCTAAAGTCTTCCAGGCTGAAATTAAGGGCGTAACCGCTCTCCGCCAGGAAGAAATAAACAATAAACCCGTGAGCGCGAAAAATTTTAAAAAAAAGTTTTCAGCGGTTATGTAACCAATTATTATTTAGTTGCGTCATTTATTTCTCTGCGCGTGATATTTTCTTAAAAAACGAGTGGTTACTTTACCACTCATCTATTTTCACCCTGATAGAATTTATCTTTAATTGCCAAACAATATTTTGTTTCGGCTGGGGATCGATCTCGGAACTTTAATAAGTAATACGCATAACGTATCACCACTGCTCTACAACTTAATCCGAGTTTAAACAAATATTGGTAACGCTCATCAATATAAAACAATTTTTGGACGTTATTTAAAATTGAATATACGCAAAAATACGTGCAAGAAAGTTGAAAATTAGGTGAAATGTCGACTTTTGAGAAAATTCACAGTCGTTCGCATCGAACTCATTCTTTATAACAACAAAAAAGTATAAATAGATTTACTTTGAGTTTGAACAAATTGGCAACACCCGTTGATGCAGCCATACCCAGGGAGCAAACACTGCCCGTTATTGCAAGGGAAATTCGGACTCAGACAATCTAAATAGAAAAAATATATAAATACAGATTTAATTAAGTTCACTTAGGATAAAGGCATAATGTTGTTACTAATAATGGGTTTCTAAAATACTAATAAAACTAATCTTTTGTATCATGTTGTAAAGGATTGGAGGAGAGAACCTCGCTGAGGAGTCGCGCTTTGCTCTAGTCTTGTATATAGTCTATACGAGTTTAAAGCGACGAAATAGACTATAATGATAAATTGCTACGTTTGGCATTATTGCTTCAATCTAAAAAATGTTAAAACCAAAATTTTAAAAAACTTTTCTATCCCAAACTATACAGTCTAAAACTATTTTTCAACACAAACATAATAACTTTATGTATTCAATTGTAGCAAATTATCATGTGTTCATATATGTATACTAATGGAATGCTATAAATAACTATTAACACTAGAATAATTCTATTCTATAATGTTTTATTTGAATATATACTATAAATGATAACCCTCTTATTAAACGAAGTATCATATATACACTCTCTTGACACACTTTGTAGTTTTTACATTTTTAAAAAATTTTACATTGCCATAATAATCTTCATAAACCATAATAAACATTATATACTTACATGTCAACGTACCACTCAAGCCATAAAATAAACATAAAAATACAAAATAATTTTACATCACATCACATGTGTGTTGATATATATAAGTATATGTATATACATAGGTTACATAAGCTTATTAGTCAATTTGTGTTTTTTTTTATTTCACTTAAAAACATATTTTTGTAAGTTAACCTACTTGGTTACTATATGTTTAGGCACTTACGTATGTATACATATTTTCATCATTAATAAATATTTCATTCTTCACAATTTTTATAACATCATCCCCTCTTCCTTTCTATTAAAGTTTATTTTAATTTCAACGATTGTTTACTTGACGATACATATGTATGCGATGTGTGAATATGTTTTGGTAAAGCAGAGTATATGATGCGAAAAATTAATAATTTGTTGAATTTTATTTTATTTACCCAGTATTAGCAGTCAATTTTATTTGTATGCCAACTTTCAGTTCTAAGCATTTAGTGTCGCTTTAACTTGTTAGTTATAAATAAGTTTTTTTATAGTTTAATAGTTTTGTTAAAGATGAATTCTATCAGGGTGAAAAAAAACTAGGCGGTAAGAGAACCACTCGTTCTTCGAGAAAATATCACGAAAACTTTTTTTTATTATTTTTATTCTCGTGCGTTTCTTTTTCTTTTCTTCCTGACGGCGAACGGCTACGCCCTTAATTTCAGCCAAAAAGATTTTAACTTTAGTTTAATTAATTTTTAGTTTAATAGTTTTTTAGTTTAATATTTTATAGTTTTTTTAGTTTAATAGTTTATAGTTTTTTTTAGTTTAATAGTTTCATTTTAATAGTTTTTTCATGCCCTTCCAAGATAGACACAGATTAAGCAGCAGTAAAAAATGTCACTTTTTAAATTTTCATTTCAATTCCAGCTGGTTGAATTATGCATATCTGGCTGACGGCAATGACGTTAAAAAACAAATAAGAACGTAGATTTTTTTAATTCTACCTTTTACAAAATATACAAAAAGTAACCAACTTTAGCCCTCAAAAAAAATCGCATTTGTTTTCCAAATTGAGAAATTTGACAAATAATTATTAAAATATGGGTTTTGATCTTTGTTATTAAACCGCTTTTGTTAGAAATTTTTAAATAGCTTTGTTGTTAAATAGTCGATTCAATATGGCAATTATCGAGTTCAGCTAGATTTCATTTTCTTATAGTGTTGTTTTGAACCATTACGGTTTTTATTCGAAGTTTTAGCAAGTGAATCACGAGCTAGTACAGTTTTTTTAACGCAGTATTGACTAAATTTTGGGCTATTCTGTTATACTGTTTTGTGTAGTACTCACACTGTATTTGTCTGCATTACTGGAGCGCGGTGGGCACGGTACTCGAGCAGTACAAAAACACATGAGTACTGCACAAAACAGTACAGCAGAAATAGTCAAAAGTTTCAGAATAGTCTCGCGTCAAAAAACAGTACTACGCATAAAATCCTGCATTAGAAAAAATAGAAAACAAAGAGAAAACAAAAAAAGCAAAGAGAAACATTACGTTGAGCAGAGCGGTCGGAAAGAAAAATAAAACAAGATAATGAGAAAAGTGGAACATTACTTAGAGCGGTCGCACCGAATTGGCAGCACCCATTGACGCAACTGTAATCAACAGGGCAGAGCCCATTTATGCACAACCCGATGGATCCAGGAATGGGGCAGTCTGAAAATTTAGAAAAGTATATGGTACCTAAACTTAGGCTAAAAGCTTGCAAAAATGTATAATTTACCAGGATTTAAAAAAAGAATTCTGTTTAATTTTTTAGATTGCACAGAAAGCTTAGCATTTTAATGGAAACAGATAAAATATATATGGTATGTACGAAAATTCTGTTCACTGGCGAAATATAAGTAAGTGGTTATATATCTTCCGAACAGAGCTGAGCAATTTATACGAAAGTTAGATTAAAGTATGTCTCAATCAAACTTTAGGTTATTAGTTTATACGGCAGAAATTTTAGTTTTTTATGAAGCCATTTCTATGGCCAATACCGTGAAAAAGTCGACCCTTAAAAATAACATAATTTTCTTATTAGTACAAGATATGAAAAAAATTTGGTTTGATGTTAGAACAAGTCTTTCTGAGTATATTTTCTATTTTCCTATTTCTTTTAACCCGCTTCATAATCATCTTTTACCCGGTTACCAATGTCCCCCACCGTATTTTTTAACAACCATTTTAGTGCGTAAAGTTCAAGTTATTTAATTCTAGGCATTACCTAGATCATACTTAAGTCTTACGTAATATTGTATAACGTGGTTTAATATGAAATAAATAGTGCCGTACATTAAATGCGCACCAGCTTTATTTTAATCATATTTAATTGTAAAACTTGGTAAAAATTGGTAAAGGTCTAATTGATAAAACAAATGGGTAAATTCAAAATAAAAAATGTAAAAAAATGTCAAAATACAAAACGGAAATTTAATTTGTTTTACTTGGTGCCTGTCTTCTAATCGTGGGACAATCGTCCGGATCAACGCATTTTTCTTCGTGAAGCAGTTTTTCATCGCGGCAGACGCAAATTCCATTGCACCGGCCGCCGGATCTGCGCGGGGGGTCCGCCTCGCCGCAACTGGGGGCTCTCAACGGTCCGCAACTTAAGTACTCCATGTCTTCATTGGGACATGAGGGGCCTGAAAATAGACTGTGAAAAAATTTGTCTTTTTTAAAAAAACACCGTTAAATTCATAAATTATTGTGGTTAAACTCAGAAACAACCTAAAGCATGGACTTTAATTTTTAGTTTACTAAAAATACTAAGACAACTTTTCATAAATGGTGGGTTTCTTAAAACCAGAGAAATTTAGATCCGGAACTTCATGCCAAAAAATTGCATTCCATATCCTCGCTGACGTCCTAGCCAGATGACTAATATTTTCTGTGCTCAAATGATTAAAATTGCAAATCTCACGTCCACGTCAGGATTTTAAGGACCCCCAAAATGTGATATAGTATTCGTGATCACGTCATATATGTTGAGGAGGTGTTTTAGCCAATTAGCGCTTGGGAAAACATGATCTCCAAAAAAGGAAAGATCTCCATTTTTTCTGAGCGCTAATTGGCTAAAAGTGATTCTATACTGTTTAACTCTATGAATATATTTAACACTGAACAACTTCTGTTTAAATGGGAGGGTTTTGACCATCGTGTTTGACTAATTTTAGTTATATAAAAAGAAAACCGCACTACACTTAAATATATATATCAAAACGAAAAAAGTTTGTTAACTCATTTCCATAATTTCCTTATTGTAAGCTCCCGCAGTGAAATATTCAGCTAACTGTGGTGCTATTTTTGTCTAATCATGGTTCGGTAAACTCCACAAATAAAGTGCCATTTTCATACCGTGTTGATACTTTTTTTAATTTTCAGTCTTACCACTATACTTTATAATCATGAGGTATGATGGCACGGAATGTTGACGACGGTATTGTTTATGCTAAACCACGATAAAACAACAAATACCCTGAGTCAATTTAATTAGATGAACGTATATTAAAACTGTAAGACATAATTTTGTTATGTTTCCTCCGATTTTTTTAAATGCATTTTTATTTTCGGAAAAAAAACCATTTTACAAGGAATATTTTAATATGTTTCTTTAGATAAAATCTTCACACGATTATCCACCTTCAGGTTATTCTTCTATAATTTGTAAAATTGTTTTAGAATACAGTGGGAAAAAGTGAAGAAAATATGTAGAAATAGAAATGGAATGTAAATTTAATAAAAAAAATCATTAACAAAAAAATTTCTTATCTGCGCGATATTCTCATGTCAAAAGTAAACCCATTTTAGTACATATAATAATATTGTATGCTTTTTTTAAATATGTATAACTAGCAATGAAAAGTGTTCTGGGAATAGAGCAGAAAAAGGGCGCTTCCCCTAGGCCCATGTTTAGTTAGACAGAAAAGATGTGGACTAGTCCAAGGCGGACGTTAATGTGGGGTGTATACTGTAGTATATTATCATCTGGCATGTGATGTTGGTCACAAAATAAGAAAAATGTAGACCATACACCATTTATATTAGTATAGAAGGTTGTAATAATCACAACAAAAGTTTACACGTATTATTGGCAAACTCATTCATCGTTGCGGGGAGGCTTTTATTGAAAGGTCAGAAAATTTGTTTTGAAATTTTTTTATTAATTTTTATTTTGATCAATAAATCAATAACAGGGACCTAAATATAAAAAAAGACTGCTTCTATCAATGACCGCGCAATTCTCTTTCTTTTCCAACAAGCCTTTATATGTTTATATCTGGGGCCTATTTCATAAAAACGTTTGTAAATTTTCATTTTACAAATCTCCGCCTATTTTTTGTAAATTACATGATAGAGGATATATATATATCATCTATCATGTAATTTAGGATATAGGACACGACGAGTATTGATCGGTCAGCGTAGATGAAATGACGTGGCTGCGACCAATCAGCGCAAAGTAGTGGCGGAGATGTTCCCTCTGTATTACAAGTCAAAAAACGTTTACCGTGTATTTTACAAAAAATAGGCGGAGATTTGTAAAATGAGAATTTATAAGGGTTTTTATGAAACAGTCCCTTGATCAATCAGTAACGGGAGATATTAATTTGGGGAATATTATTTTTTTTGATATGAGCGTTAGAATAATAATAAGAAGTAGAAAAAGAAGAAGAATAAGAAAAAAAGACGAACAAAATTTATCCACGTTTTCTAATTATAGTCAGCGTGGCGCCGCGGGGCTAAATCGCCCTAAGCAATTTGTTTTAAGAAACTTCAAATTGTTACTTAGCGCAGTATGGAATGTAAAATGTTTCAAAAAGGAGGATGGAAATATTCTAAGGGGAAAAGGCAAAAATAACCAGGCATAAAAACAAATTAGTTAATTTCATTTTAATCTTTTATTGTTATTGGCGTAATAAGACTGGAATAGTTGTACCGCTAAAAACAGAATACCTTTCTAGTTTCATCAGCTTATGGTTATCATTATGGAAGATAGTTTTTAGGATATGTTTACCTGTGTTTCTGGAGATGGCTAAACACATAAGGTTTAATAATACCACAAGCCTCATGATTCAGTTTGATAAAATTACACTAAAGGCTGGTTCATACTTATGTAAAAAAGTCCTTTGGACAAAGTCCACAGGGCGTTTTTACATGTAAAAACGTGCATTGGACTTTGTCCAAAGGACGTTTTTACATAAGTATAAACCAGCCTTAAAAAACTGGTGACTTGCCGGTTTTGCTTTACGCCGAATGTATAGCTTAGCTTTTAAAATTTCAAAGCAGATTTGAAAAAAATTATAGCAAGTGATCAAACAGAAAGCATTGTGACATGCATCGCTACCATGACAGAATGAGTCGTCAACTGTGACTTTTTTTATCTTTTAATACACAACTAAATCAGACGTTGTGAGTCAGAGACTCCTTGATTTTATTCTGATTGCGACTCTTTATCCTGTGTAATTCCCCGCTTTGAAACAATTTGCCCTCGTCACAATAGACTCGGAAACCCGATGATCCTTTTAAGAATGTTTACACCAAAACGACGGTTAAAGCAGAGTGCAGCTGTACAGTTCGACTCGCGCACGCATTTTTATCGTCGCTTTTCGTTTGATCAGACAACATCCGCCGGATTGCGTTCGCGACGTTTTTAAAAATCTTGTATTTGAAAAATTCTGGAATAATTTTAGTTTATTACATCCGATTGATTCGGATTTGTTTGTTTTCCGCAGGTTTTGGATTCGGCGTAAACAGTTTGTAGTAATTAATGTGCGGAGAAAAAAAAACACTCACGTTCTCGGTTTGTTTTGATTGTGTTGAAATTTAAAATTTTTATTCAGTCGCAAAATATTATGTGGATTAACTGACTTAAATTCAGCCAACCTTAATTTTAGCCACTGGGTGTTATTTTTGCCATGCTAAATGTTATGAAATGAACTGAGATGGTTGGATAGATCGTGATGTCATTTGTCTAGCCTACGCAGTTGATTTTATAACTGTACAATTCTATATATGACAAAAATTACCAGCCTGTGACCGAAATTAAGGCTGGCCGAATTTAAGTCCGTTACCCTACGCGTAGAAAACTAAAACACCTCGATGGATTTAATGGCTTCAAAGGTGTAAGCGGAGCGAGACTTGGATGGGCTGGCCAGACCCGGTGTCAAGGGATATTCTTTCCCCCCTAAAAATTTTTCCCTCCGAAAAAACTATCCCGGGATAGTTTTCCCCCCGGAAAAACTATCTCGGGATATTCTTTCCCCCCTCGGTAAATTCTTTCCCCGGGGGAAAGAATATACCGGGATAGATTTTCCCCCATGCTTTTTAATTTTAAAATCATAGAAACTTAGAATTTTTAAAAATAATTTGAATAGCTGTACCTTTATTAGCTCAAATACTAATTTTTGTGTAATAAATTCCATTAAAACATATTTACTCACAATTTTAATTTTGTTTGTAAATTTCAATTTTAGCGTTATAATCGGCGCCCGGAGAAGATATTTTGCAAAAAATACCTTTGCAAAATATCTTCGGAAAGAATATCTTTTCAAAGACTTTTAAATTCTCAACTAAAGAAAACTTTTTTTCCTGAACCTAAGCGAAACCTTAAAATCAAGCTAAAACGACATAAAAAAACTTTAAAAAAACCTTTAAAACTTTTTAATAATACTGAATAATTTACTGCTGAAAGAAGATATTTTTTCCGGAAGATATTTTGCAGAAGGTATTTTTTCCGGGGGGAAAGTTTTTACCGGTATATTCTTTCCCCCTTCGAAAATTTGCATAAAGTTTATAATATTAATTTAGCGCATTCTTCAAAAACACGTCATTAAATTAAAATGATTAATTTGTTATCATGATACTTTCATAAATTCATAAAATTATTGAAATAAAACCCATGAACTACCTTAACCATTTTAAACCTTAGTTTTTCTAAGCAGCCTAAGCAAAACCTTAAAACCAAGCTAAAATTCATAACAAACGAACAACAATATAAAAAAGGGGGAAATAATATCCTGGTTTTTAACCGGGATAGTCTTTCCGGGGGGAAAGAATTTACCAAGGGGGGAAAGAATTAACCGATGTTTTAGCGAGATGATTTTTCCGGGGGGAAAAACTATCTCGGCTTTTTCGCGGGATAGATCTTCCGGGGGGAAAAATAAGGGGGGAAAGATATCCCGCGACACCGGCCCCCAATTTTCTAGTTTGCATTGGTAGAATTTTTAATTTTTTTCTATTATTGATATATACCAAAGTCGGGTACTAAAAACGCGAGTATTAAAAATCGTGACCAGGTCCGGCCCTCCAAATATGGCTAAAATCATCTTCCATGTCGGTCTGACCTGCGTTGTGGCCCCCTTGATTAAAGATGCGGTACCGAGTCAATCTACTTGCCTTTAATTTTAATGGAAAATCTTACTCCTGCCTCCAATAACCCACAAAATTTTTTTCATCAAACTATCTCCAGTGGTTCAGGAGATATGACGCTCCAAAAATGGCGTTTTTGTGATAATTCTGTACTTGAAAGATTACTCAATGGGTATATAAAAATTTAGGTTAGAAAATATGCACTTGAAGAAAGCGGTTACTTTCTACTTTAATATATTTTTCACTTTTTTAGTAAAAACTCAAGTTATAATTCGAATTAATACACAATCAAATGGGATTTAAAAATTGAAATGGTTTACACCGTTAAATCGATGTGTGAATTTAATATACGGTAGTAGGCGAAAATTAACAACGCCTACGTTTGCAGCAGCTACACGTGTATTTTACCTACGAGTATAATATTATTTTCCTAAAAGTCCCTCCAAGAGACTATTGAATTGTTTGTTACAGCCGCTCCAGGAGGTGTTCCACAGAACTAACGCTAATATGCCCAACCAACTTTTTCTCTTTTTAGTGAAAAAGTACGGGCTAAACTTGCACATCTTAGAAAAAATTTACAAATTCAAAACAAGCTTATTTGTTTTGACTTTATTTAATTTTTGTTTGTATATATTGCACATTTTAATAATGTTTATAATTTTTTAATTATATGAATGATTAACATTATTGAATTTTCCTGTTTTTTAAACTTCTTATTAACAAATTGTACCCAAAACATCTTAAAACAAAAAGATATACTATGTGGCATTAATTTCAAAAAAAAGAATGTATTTGTTGCATTGATTTTCTTAAATTTAGAATTTTATTTTACGCGATTGACATTTTGACACAAAAATAATATTACTTAAAGATAAATTTTTTCAGGGTGAAATTAGATGGGGGTAAAGTAACCAAATATCTTTTGAAAAAATATCACGTACAGAAAAACACCTAACGCAACTTAATAATAATTGGTTATATTACAGCTGTACCTCTGATATATTTTTTAAATTTTCTGACTCGCGCGTTTCTTTTTTATTTTCTTCCTGAAGGGGAGCGAGCGGTTACGCCCTTAATTTCAGTCTGAAGGAATTTAGCTTTAATCACTTAATATTAAATCACTTAAAAAAACAACCTAAACAAAATAATGCACATAACACCATTAAAAAATGCATATGATACGAAACAAGTTATAATTTTTTTACCATTTCAGGATTAGATAAAGATATCTCAAAAGACCTAAAACAGAGCACCGATATTTAATCAGTACAGTTCAGTGGTGGCTTTATGTAAGAAACAAATCGAATTAGAGGCCTTGTGTACGTGGATGCAGACGTACGTGCGTGCTTACGTTAGTGTCTGCGGCGTGCGTCTTGATGCCTGCGTGCTAGCCTATAAGCATGTGCGTCTTCGTGCGTATTTGTGTTTATGCATATAACATCAAAAAAATTATATAAAGCAGTTTTGGAATATCGGGTGAGACATGAGCCGCTCACATATCACGTGACCAATTTCCACCTCCCTAAGTTTCGGGGGAACTCCGCTGGGGCGTCAGTGTAAATAACCGTCTTCCACTG
This sequence comes from Microlaimidae sp. YZB2_3, assembly GCA_030248175.1. NCBI lineage: Eukaryota > Metazoa > Nematoda > Chromadorea > Desmodorida > Microlaimidae > Microlaimidae sp. YZB2_3. The sequence goes on from JASAMX010025431.1 coordinate 24,967, forward strand.
GTTGGTGTGGTGGCCGCAACGCGCCTTCACTACAAGCTGAGGGTCGGGAAGGGATTCTTTGTCGGAAGCGCAGCCGTACAATCTAAAAAAACAAAAAAATATTATAACCCTGTAAGGACGGCTTTTGAATCTGCCTCCGGAAGACTGGAGGCAGGGTGGAGGCAGGTAAAACTGCCTCGGCGGCAGGTAGGCGGTAGGTCGGTAGGTAGGTAGGCAGGTGGCCCTGCCTCCTGTTGAAGCATATACAGGTTAGGACGCAAGTAGGAGGCAGCTAAAACTGTCTGGAAGCAGGTAGGAGGCAGGGTGGAGGCAGGTGGGAGGCAGAAAGGCGGCAGCAAAATTTCCGATGGAAGCAGGTAGGAGGTAGGTAAAAACCGGTTTTCACAATTCAGGCACTTCGTTCTTACCGGGATAAACACATCGTAGTTAAACCGCTAATCTTTTCATTTAACATGTATGTGCATCCGGCAACTAAAAATAAATTCTGTCAGGGTAAAAATAGATGAGTGGTAAAATAACCACTCGTTTTTTGGGAAAATATCACGTGCAGAGAAACACACGACGCAACTAAATAATAATTGGTTACATAACCGCTGAAAACTTTTTTTTATAATTTTTCTCGCTCGCGGGTTTATTGTCTATTTCTTCCTGGCGGAGAGCGGTTACGTCCTTAATTTCAGCCTGGAAGACTTTAGCTTTAGCAAGATAATTATTCAAAAACCGCAGATCACCATTTAATTACTACAAATATCGTGCTGGGTGCCATGTATACTTATATGATGAGCGTTTAAACTACGACTAAACTATGTTTATATCTGGCTGACGCTGAAAATTAGAATGCAGACATGAGGGGACCAATTAAAATTGTGCGGTAGTGACGTGGTTTTTTTAAATAAATAAGAACGCAAAATTTTTTTAAATATACCTTTTTACAAAATATACATAAAATAACCAACTTTAGCCCTTAAAAAATTTGCATTTAGGTTCCAAATTAAGTAATTTGATAAATAATTATTAGAAGAAAGTTTTCAATCTTTGTTATTAACCCGCTTTAATGAAAAATTTTGAATGATGTTTTAGTTAAATACTGCAAGTATCGAGGTCAGCTATATTTTATTTGCCTATAGTCATCAATTTGGAACGCTTGGATAAATATACCTAAAATAACCGTTTTTCCTCAAAAATTTTTTGTCCATGACTTCGTAAGAAGATCCGTCGATATCTCGAAGCTGAACGATCCCGACACTCGGCGGTCGGCGCGTTGAGCACAAGAATTGCCCTTTGGTCTCTACGCAGTAGTAGTAACCTATTAAAAAAATATCACAATAAACCGAAAAAATATATAATAAATAAACAAATAAATAGAAAAAAAACGTTTACTTGTAGGCTATATGATGATTTTCTCATGTTGATTATAACAGAAAATTATGTGAATTAAATTTAAATAATTTGGAGAAAAGAAGTCTATTAAAAGATTGACTTATGTTTACAAAATAGTTAACAATCTTATCGATATTAATATTAATGAGTTTTTCACTATGGACCTACCTAGCATAACAAAAATTGGGTCGGAGGTTCCGCGACGAAACAAAGTTCCTCTCAAACTAAATGCATTTTTTCGTATTATTTTTGAAACTGGAAATACTATATAGAAATAAAGCATCTAATTGAAAAATTGTAGTGGTCTTTTTATTTTAAATTAAACATCCCAAAATGTTTTTTTTTCTAATTAACCAAAAAATTTACATATGAGAAACCTTAGTTACGCTTAATATAGCTCTCAATAATGGTCAAAAGTTGAGAAAAATACTCGAAATTGTTTTAATATTATTGGTTAATCTCCGGATTCCGAAAAAATTTGGTAAAAATTATTGGTTTCATAACAAATTCTGATTTCGCTGCGGGATCGCGGACCCAAATGCTAGGTACGTCCATTGATACCAAATCTAAAACTCGTCTCGAGGACATGCGTTTAAGTTTAAAATAGGAAAGTATCGACTTGATGTTACTAAATACTTTTTTCCCAAACAGGGTAATTAATTTTTGAAATAAATTGCCTTCGGAAGTAGTTAGTTCTACTAAGTCCGTCGTAGATTTTAAGAAAAATCCACAAAAACTTAAGAAAACTTTAAATTATGAGTAGTGTTTACATATGTATTTTTAATGTGTAATTTTTTATAGTTTGTATTAGTTTATTTTACTGGCATTTGGTATTACTTATTTTATTTGCAACTAAGTTTGTCTCTTTTGTGTGGATCTGTGCATCTTTTCATTGGAAATCCTTTTTTCCCAAGCGCTCATTGGCTGAAAGTCATTCTATAGCGTCATAATTCTTTGAAGATCTTCAACACTGAACAACTTTCGTTAAATAATATGAGGAAAAAAAAGTTTTTGATCATGGTGAAATCATAAGTTTAAAATATGTTGTTGATATTAATTATGCTAATTTATGTTCAAAATAAACTGTACTAAATAGCTTTTAAAAAGAAATATAACTGCTGTTAGTGTTTATTTTCTGTTTTAATAATTTTAATTTTTTTATAAAGGTGGATTTTTGTGTGTGAAATTTCTGCTGCAATATAAAGCAAAAATAATATTTGCGCAAAAGTACAACGCTCCTTTTACTGCCCGCAACAGCTTGTCCTAGCAAGAACAACCTCTTCAGATTCACTTAGTTGAGTGAGTTAAACGGTGTCCGGAAAAAATACCTTCTGCAAAATATCTTCCGAAAAAATATCTTCTTTCAGCAGTAAATTACTCAGTATTATTAAAAACTTTTAAAGCCTTTTTAAACTTTTTTATGTCGTTTCAGCTTGATTTTAAGGTTTCGCTTAGGCTTTAGGAAAAAAAGTTTTCTTTAGTTGAGAATTTAATAGTCCTTCAGAAGATATTTTTCCGAAGATATTTTGCAGAATGTATTTTTTCCGGGAGCCAGTTAAACGGCTCCCGGAAAAAATACATTCTGTATGTAAAAGGATTAAACAGAAAACTGAAAACTAGTGATGGGAAGTTCCGAGCAAAATTTAGAATTCCGGTTCCGGGTTTTTGCAAAATCTTAATTCCGGTTCTGGTTCCGCTGTTCCGGGGGTTTCATAGCTTTATAGGCAGTCCCGGTTCCGGGCAAAATTTGAAATTCAGGTTCCGGATTTTTGGAAAATCTCAATTCCGGTTCCGGGCTGGTACTCACCAACATTTTTCGTCCGGATTTTCGAAAACCTAAAAACTAAAATTCAATAAATCTCAAATAAATTGAAAACGAATGTATTTTGTTAAATGAAAATATGAAAACTAATAGAACGAAAAAAGTTCTGTATAAATTACACAAAAAGTTAGATGTATTTGATGGTTTAAAATGACAAGAGCACCTTAAGTCTACTGTATTTTGGTGCAAAAATAATCGAACACCAGTGACCAAATTTTTGTTTTTAATACAATTGTGCTAAATTCGTTACCCAAATCCACTCAGTTTGTAAAATACATCAAAAAAATTAGTAAAATCTAGTTTAGTCGTCATTTTAAGGAAAAAAAAATTTAGGTTTGCACTTTGAAACTCGATTAAAGTACTATTTGAATTTGGTGTTTGGTTATTTTTGCACTATATGATTAATGTTTTCCAGGAAAGGGAAAGATGTTATTTTACAAAAAAAAAAAAATTATATACAACCTTACAAACTTGTTCTTACCGTTCGGTTTGGTTGTTTGTGTTTTTTCTTGTAAATGCAATTCATAATTATTACGCTCGCAAAAATAAATTTACTCTGTTTTTAATGCACAGAATGTTTAAAATTCTTAACCACCAATACGAAGGTCAAAAACTTTCAATTTGAGTTGAACTTGTTCAGTGTTAAAGATTTTCACAGAATTATGACGCTAAAGAATAATTTTCAGCTAATAGTATACCCGTCATTAAAAAACGCGAATAATCGCTAATATGTAGTACGCGTCATTTGAAAGGTGGTAAATTCAGATTTTGGCTGGGGACTTTGATCTCGCACTCACGAAAGGTGGTACCTGGCAGCTTCTTGAGCGATTGCCTTTAGAGCTGACTCTTGGATCAGAGTAATAAACCCAGCGAAACATTAACAACATAAGTTGCTCAAAACGTTTCGACTGGCGAGGGCCTTGAAAACTAAGGGTGCACTCAGGGTTCACTATCGGATCTTTTAAGGTTAAAATCAGCTTTTGGTAGGTACTTTCACCCCGCACCCACGAAATGTGGTACCTGGCAGATCCTAAGGCTTTCGCCAGCTGAAACGTTTTTTTAGCAACTTATGATGTTAATGTTTCGCCGGGTTAATTACTCTGATCCAAGTCAGCTCTAAAGACAATTGCTCGCATCAGTTAAGTTTATAAAAAACAAAAAAAAAAAATTACCTTCGGAAACATACATACTAAATAAAAAGACATATAAGCCTAAGAAAGTTTTCATTTTTTAAGATAAAAAACTAGCACTTCCCAGCCATACAGTGTAAAATACTGACAAATTCGATCAAATAATACAGGAAAGAGAATCAGCGTCAGAAAAGAATTATTTGATATTAAAAACCTGTTTGAACTGGTTGCGAAATAGTCTATTAGTCGGAAAGATAAAAAAAGCGTAATATCATTAAAAAAAACTGAAAGTCTTAACTGTAATTGGAATTTTTAAAATCATATTGACAGCGGGAAGTATTGAAGTTAAAATATTAAGGGGAATTTTACAACGAATGACGCGTTAAAATATAATTATTTTTGATGTTAGTAAGAAAATTGAAATTTTTGGGGGCACCGCTATGGTTTCTTTCCGTTGTTACGGCATCACAGAAAAACAATATTTTTATAATTTAAGTTTATAGTCAAAAGTACAATTTTAAGGATGTTTTAACTCCACAATATCGTGCTCCGACGTTTCGAAAACTTTAAGCGGAGCAAGCTCCGAAGCTTCGCCCTTTAAATAAGCGATTGAAGCTTTCTTGAACTTCCAAATACATAGTGATATTTACATAGGTGACGTGCAAAATCCTCATAAAAGTAGTGTAAAATCCCCATGGCCAAATTCACCATAACAATCAGAAAGGCGTTTGCAAACTAAAATGTGTTAAAAAAAACTAAGTTTTAATCATAAAAGCATTAAAAATGTTTTATTTTTTCCTAAGCCTAAACAAAGCTCCAAAATCAAGCTAAATTTTATCATGATAAAGTTTTGTTGTATTTTCCAAGTGTCAAAATTTAAAGAAAATATAGGCACCTTGCACCACAACTCGGTTTATACATAAGTATGCAATATACATCAGCGTCACCATAATGGATAATTACCGTATCTCCTAGTTATCTTTTGTAGTATGCAGATCAACCGATCGAAAGCGCGCGAAATTACGATCGGTTAATCTGCATACAATGAAAGATAAATAGGAAATACGGTAATTATCAATTATGGTGACGCTTATGTTTATTGCATACTTAATGTATAAACCGAGTTCCAGTGCAAGGTGCCTATTGCAAACGCATTATATTTATAGGGAATTTACACCACCTTATGGGGATTTTGTAACGTTTATGGGGATTTTTGCACATGGGGAATTTGTCCATGGGGTTTTTATACGGACCCGATATTTAAACTTTTATTATTCTCTGGAGCTCCGCTCCTTAAAATGAACGATTTAGTTGTATTTTAACTTGAAATATTATATGCTATGTTTTTTATTTGTATATTGAGGACTTATTTATTGTTTTTAATAAGTTTTGAAAAACTTTAAATCTCAAAAAAAATTTGATAAACTAATTTATGGTATTACTCTTTATTCTTCATGTAATTAGTACCAAAATATGACGGAGCTTCAAAGGTCCCAAAAGAAAAATATCAAAAAAGAAACCGTACAAAAAACGTAAAGGTTCCCGTACAAAAAACCCGCGATTTTTTCGTTAAAAACACCAAACGACGGCAGCGAATTTGGGAAGTTAGCCCAACCTTTCTTTCCTTCACTTCGTATTTATAGCGAAAAATCGATGGTTTTACAGTGTGAAAAACGCAATATCTCGACAAATACTGCACAAATTTTAATATTCAAGGTATCGAATTAAAGTATAGAAAGTAACCCCTTTCTTTGAGTGTATAATTTGTAACAAAAATCGTTATACCCAGAATCTTTTAAGAACGAATTGTCGAAAAACGCCATTTTTGGGGGGTCATAAATCCTGAACCACTGGAGATATACTGTTAAAAAATTTTTTGTGGGCTACAGGGGGAAGGTTTTTCAAAAAGATTATCAAAATTGAAGACAAAAACTTCGACTCCGCATCGCACCTTTAAGAATAAACTGGTTTGGCTATATTTTATTGCTATATTACATGTCGCAAAATATTTTATGTAAAAAATTCTGATTTTTGTAAGTCTGGAGGAAAGATCTTAAATATTACCAAACTACGAGATTATGACATACACAATCTAGATTTTTTTTAAAATCGAAGCTGGATATTTCTTGTTATTTCATATTTTTGCTAAAAATTTACTGCAATTAAGTAATTTTATAGTTTTATAATTTTTGTTGTCTTTCTTAGAAGTAAATTCGTGCCCTCTTCCATAGCTGGTAAAAGTTCTAAAAACAGTGACTAAAGCTAACGTCTTCCTGGCTGGAATTAAGGGCGTAACCGCTCTTCGCCAGAAAGAAATAAACAATAAACCCGCGAACGAAAAAAATTTTAAAAAAAGTTTTCAGGGTTATGTAACCAATTATTATTTAGTTGCGTCATGTGATTCTCTGCACGTGATATTTTCTCAAAAAACGAGTGGTTACTTTACCACCCATTTATTTTCACCCTGATAGAATTTACCTTTAGATCGTCGTACACCACAGCAAAATGAGCCACAGTCATTTTAAAATACACATAAGTGTGACTTATGCTGTAGTTCTTGTGCTGTCTGAAATCTAAAATGAATCACAGACGCATACATTTCATACGAATTGTAGATTATTTTGCCGTAGCAAAAAATAATATCATGTCAGAATCTCGTACGCTTATTTAATGTAAAAATGAAATTACACTTATTTAATGCCACGTGATTAAACACTTTATTATACACACAAACTATTTGCACACTTATTCAAATTTGATCACAGCATAAACGTATATCAAACAAACAGTATTTTATTATTTAACCAATTTTCCACGGCGACGCGCTCTCACGTTTTATCGAGTGCTCCAAGTGCTTCAGGCAAACCGCAAAGGGGTACCTATTCGGTTTGGAGCGGGATAAAGTTTGCTTGGATTTTTTTTTGGAGAAGGGAGTTGTTAAAACCCTAAAATTTATTTTTAACACTATATCTTAAAACCAAATCTGCAAATTGCACCAGTAAAGTAATCGTCAACTTCTTTAAGGGCATGAGAGTAAAAAAATGGTTGACGCTGTTATTCCCAGCAAATTTATTATTATATTATTTTTATATGCAACTCCAAATAGAAAACTACCTGGGGCCTGTTTCATAAAAACCTTTGTAAATTCTCATTTTACAACTCTCCGCTTATTTTTTGTAAATTACACAATAAAGGTTTTTCAACTTGTAGTCCAAGGGGAGCATCTGCGCGCACTGCTCTGCGTTGATTGGTCACAGCCACGTCGTTTCATCTCCGCTGACGGATCAATATTCGCCCTGTAATATATCCTCTATCATGTAATTTACAAAAAATAGGCGGAGATTTGTAAAATGAAAATTTACAAACGTCTTTATGAAATAGGCCCCGGGACAAGGCCAAAAATTTTGTCTTGCTAAATCAAAAACTTATGAATAAAGAAACCACCCTTCTAAAATAGAGCTTTGATTAACGAGTTATAGAGAGAGAGTTCGACGGCAGTCAGGTCAACATTGTATGTCCGAAATCGAAGTTTTTTTATTTATCTTAATAAAGTTTTGAAAGTATGACTCAGTCAATCGAATCCTCACCAAAAAAGCGTTTAGAATTCATTTATTTCTGTAGCGTCTGTACATCTCTCGATCTCTCTACATTTCAATTTTAAAATAAAACTTTTGAAAAATTTGCTTTTTTTGACAGTAAAGGGCACAATGCTATTTACAGATCAAGAAAAACATGCTTTGTATCTCCTATTCAAGAGTATAAGTTTTCGATTTAGTTATATTTTGTGTTTGTTTGTTCAAGTGATGTTAAGCTAACGTGTACTGTGGACCTACTTTTAAACAAAAATTTTCTTGCTAAGAAAAATTAAAAATCAAACTTTTCTGATGCGACTGACTGACATACTAATATGACTTTTTTGGCAATTCTGTACATGACAAATTGCTTAGTGGGTATTACGATTTACGTTACAAATTATGCATTCAAAGAAAGCGGCTACTTTCTACTCTAATTTGATACCTTGATCGTTATGATTGGTGCAGTATTTGTCGAGATATTGCGTTTTCCGTACAAAAAACACGCGATTTTTTCGCTTAAAACACGAAGTGAAGGAATGTAAGGTTGGACAAACTTCACAAATTTACTGCCGTCGTTTGGTGTTTTTAACAAAAAAATCGCGGGTTTTTTGTACGGGAAATGCAATATAATAATAATTAAAAAAAACAAAAAATTTAAATTATTTTTTGTTATTTAAAAAGATTTATTGAAAGAAATTAAACAAAAAATAAGTAATTAGCGCCGTAGGCGCAAAATTTTTAATAATCTGTTTTTGGATTAAATTAAAATACCCTATACTTGATGCCCTAAAAATAAAAAAATTCTCCCTGACTCACCGGTGCTCTCCCTGACTTCCCTGACCACTTTTTGCTCTCCCTGATCTGCCTGACTCGCTGGAAACCCTGGAGCTATTTATACAATTTTATGGTCTAAACTAACTTTAAATAGGTAACATTACACAAGGTTTAGTAAGCAATTAATTGAATTAAAAACAAATCAAAAGCACACAAAACACCGCTTTTAAGCACAACCAATCACAATTTGGCGCATAAATATATTAAGAAGCTTATAAAATTCAAATAAAATTAAACAACAAAAAAAATTCATAACAGCAAGGTTTAACGTCTATTAATTACACCCACATACTTTAATTACACACATTTAATTTATTAAATGCGTAACAAACATGTACTTATAGTTATAACTATAACACCTATTTTGTATAAAATACAAATGATAACATTGGCAAAAGAAAATTTTATGATTTTTCCTCCAAATTTTACACCTCTTCCTACGAAAGTCTTTTAATTAATTAACCAAAATTATATAAATTTATCGTTTATTTATTAAACACATGCAACAACGCTTAATTAATAACAACTTTAAAACAAACTAACGATGTACACTTTTGTCCACAAACTATAATGCACATTTTCGTCAGAAAGACAAAACAGTCTATTTCGTGTATATATATCACCCGTTCTTAGTTTTAATAAAAAAATTTCGAGGTTCTTGTGTCTAGATTGGGGCTTTAATAAAAACCACAAAAAAGGAACCAGCGGCATTTAAAATTTGTGGATTTTATACCTATAATCTCAGTCTTCAAACAACAACATCAATACTAACTTGCTACATTCGAAACTTATACCACATTTTATTGCTCGACTATAGTAGTAAACCGCAATAAGAACGAGCATTTTTAAACACTTAGTTTTTGATTAAACGTAAACAAAACAGCTCCTCTTATAAAAAACTTAATTTGTTGATATATCTTAATATTGCAAAATTGGTGGATACATACAACAGCAAAAGGTTGTTGTTTTGTTCACGATTAACACTGCTGTTTTAAACCACCCAAAGCTTTCCAATATCATCATCACAGAAAATAAACTGATATCATTTTAAAGAAAGACCCCTACTTTAAGTCGCCTGTTATTATTTTCTGGTTTATTTTGCCAAATTTTAGCTTAAATTTAAACAATTCTACTGGGAAAAAACATAACAATGACAAGCAAACGAAAAGTTGCTACGGGCATAGGTTGGCAGGGGGAGGGGTCGGGAGGTGGAAAGAATCTCAAAACTGCCGACACCCCCCTTAAATTAGGGGGTACTCCGGACACCTCATAAAATTGGGGGTTCCCAGTACTAAAAACCTTAAATTGGGTATTTGTAGGATACCCCAATAATGTTTTGGAACACTCTTTTAAATTTCGGGGGTTTGTTATGGCCCCCAAAATTCGGAAGGCTGCTCACCTATGGGTGCGGGATGAATTCTAGCGGTCTATTCCGGGAAATTACTAACATCGTCACAACGGCAGTATTAATCAAAGTAAAATTACCGGAATTAAGGATTACTGCAACTTAAGTCCGGTTCACATTTTTGACGCTTCCCAGGGTTACGAAGTCGGGAACGGAACCTTGGTTTTCGAAATACAGGACCTCCCCCCGTGCTCCGCCCTATTTTTTTACTAAGTGAAATGAAAAAATATCCCATTTTATGTTTATATTTATATACTTTGTTCAAACTAAAATTTTTAACACTCTTTGAGTAACGCAGAGCGACTGTTGGATATTTTCTAAAAAAAAGTTTTAGATGTTTTGGACAGTCATGCGGGATTTATAAAAATATTATATCTAAAAAAGTGCAGCGACTTTGGCAACCAGATGCGACCAAAAAAACTGGAGTGACATCCCCTAAAAACCCAATTTTTTTACATTTTTTTAAAAATTTTAGACATTTTAAAAATTTTTCCAAAAATTCTTTATTTTGTACAATTGAAAAATACTAGAGAAAAGAAAAATTGTTGGATGCATTTGATATATTGCCGCCGTTACGACGATAATAAGAGTATATAAAAATATTCTTTAATACCTTATTATTGAAACAATATTAATAAAACAATTCATTTCCTAAATATCGCGTCGGTGTGACGTCAAAGTTTGCAAAGGCAGAATAGAACCGGGAAGAAGCAAGCCAGGGCTATTAATATCGGCAGGAACATCTGACTCTGGTCCTGAGATGCATAGGGATCCGGCACCTGAAACAAAATTGAATTCAAAACCCGAATCTCACAAAAGAGATATTGAGGTATGGAAAATGAGATAGCAACAGTAAATTCCCTTTAATTCTTTGGTTTGAATGTAGACCGCGCAGAAAATACTGAAAGTACTATTCATTAGTGATGGGCGGAACTCCTGGAACACCGGAACCAGAACCTGAATTGAGATTTTTACAGACCCGTGCACTGCCCCCTTCCTCGGGGTTTTGTGGGGGGGCAATTTTAAAACGGGGGGCACGGGGGGCAACTTTTTTGAAACGGGAGTAAAACGGCAATAAAACGGGGGGGCAAGCAGGGGGAAAGAAAAAAAGAGAAAAAAAAGGAGAAAAAAGAGAAAAAAAGAAGGGAAAAGGGAAAAAAGGGACAAAAAAGCGAAAAGAAGGTAAAAACAGGTCTAAAATGGAATAAAAAATACAATTAAAATACAATGAAATAAGCTAAAAACTGCGAAAAAATTGCGATGATGGCGGCATCATAGGTCAAAAATGGCGTCATAATTTTAGGGTACTTTTTCATTTTTGGCGGGAGGGGGGCAATAAAACCGGGGAGGGGGGCAAATCCTCCAATAAAATGGGGGGGGGGGCATTTCCAGACCGTGCACAGGTCTGGTTTTCGAAAATCTGGAATAGGTACTGGAATTCCAAATTTTGCACGGAACATCCAGAACCTGAACTGCCCATAACTACTATTCATCATCACGCCATCACTACGACAGATAAAGTAAAAAACAAATTGGTCTTTAATAACACCCAACTTCACCCTCTCCAGTTATGCTGATCACGTTACCATGAAACTAGCATTATATAGGGAGTTGTATTCATAAAACATCAAAACGATGGAAATGTTTACACCACTTACTCGTGGGCCGGAAGCGAATTTCGGAGGCTCTTTGGATTCCGGATTTGTCTCTTCCTCCAAATCATCTTCCGGTTGTTCCAAATCCCGTCTCCTCTGCTCCTCCTGCTCTCTCAGCTCTTCTAGTGATATCAGCTGCGGAATATCTGAACCCGATAGCAAAAACAACAATATACGATACAATAAAAACAATTATATAATATAATATGATAAGATTAATATAAAAAAACCTAAAAAAAACCAGTATTTCGTAGCACAATGATAGTCATGGAGGGAAATGTAACTCCCATTGATTATCGCATATGTGAAAAATTTTAACAAATTAAATCTTTTGAGACGCCAGAAGGCGCTCTGAATTCCCTTGGATAAAATCTATAATGTCATTCTTAATTCGTTTTTTAAATGCAGCTGCAGAACTATTATCTATGAATTACTTTTTATTATTGCAAAATACTTTATAAATAAAATAAGAATGTGCCGACCTGTGCACTGCCCCCTCCTCCAGCCCCTGGGGTTTTATTGGGAGGGGGGCAATTCCAAAATGGGTGGAGGCATGGGGACAATTTTTTGAAACGAGGGGGGAAGAAATAAAACGATTGACGGGGAGGGGCAAGCAGAGGAGAAAAGAAAAAAAGAAGAAAAAAAGGACAAAAAAAAGAAATTTAAGTTATAATAGGTCTAAAATGGCTTGAAAAGCATTGAAATAGGCTAAAAACTGCAAAAAACTGGCGACGATGGTCAAAAATGTCATCATAATTTTTGGGTACTTTTTAATATCTGGGCGGGGGGAAAAACGGAGGGCGAATTGATTGATTGATTGCATAGCCAGTTTCCCTCAGCTGATTTCCTCCAGAAATGTTGTGACTTTGTGGGTTGGAGCCATAGGTCTTCTGTTTTTAATCTGGTAGGATTTTTTGTGCAGTTAAAAAGGTGGTGGACATCATGAGGTTTCTGGTTGCATTTTAGGCATTAGTTTTTGATTAGAGAGTTTATTCTTGATTTGTATGAATTTAGATGATGACAAAATCCAGATCTTAGTTGTGACAAGAGTGTTCTTGATTTTCTTGGAAGGTTTTTCACTTTGGTGTATTTCAGGGGGTTTGCTTTTTAGTAGAGAATTAGGTTGGAGCTGGGATGGAGATTCTTTTACAAAATAGGTGTAAATAATGTTTATGTTAGTCTGGATAGCTTTTGTGGTGAGAGTTAGGTTGAAGACATTTTTTGCTATTGGACCATATTTTGATTGCAGGGTGTGTTTCATTTCTCTTGGCCTAAATTTGTTTGCTGTGATTTTGTTGGATCTGTGAGTCTGTTGCATAGTCTTGGCGAGAAATTGTGTTGAGAGGAGAGATGTGTGGTTTTTGATTCAGACCTGTGCACGGTCTGGAAATGCCCCCGCCCCGTTTTATTGGAGGATTTGCCCCTCCCCGTTTTATTGCCCCACCCCGTCAAAAAATGAAAAAGTACCCTAAAATTATGACGCCATTTTTGACCTATGATGACGCCATCATCGCAATTTTTTTGCAGTTTTTAGCCTATTTCAATGTATTTTAAGCCATTTCAGACCTATTTTTACCTTATTTTCGCTTTTTTGTCCCTTTTTTCTCTTTTCCCTTCTTTTTTTCTCCTTTTTTTTTCTTTTCCCCCTGCTTGCCCCCCCGTTTCAAAAAAGTTGCCCCCATGCCCCCCCCCTGTTTAAACTCCAAGGGGGGGGGGGGCAGTGCACAGGTCTGTTGATTGGTAGTACTTTTGTTTCTTGGTGGAGATGATCAAGTGAAGCCATTTTGTGGCAGCCAGTTGCTATCCTGAGAGCTGAGTTTTCCATTGGAGTTTCTGATAATGAGATTTGGAAAGGTTTTCTGATCATATTGGTGTTCCATAGTTGAGGATGGATCGCCCTCATAGATGAACAAGGGTGGGGTCCACCCCATACATATAGGCAAGTTGGTCCGGAGTGGGGGGTTAAACCCCAAATTAGGGAGGGGGGGTGTAAATCTAAGAAACGCAAAATACCCATATCGTTTTTTTTCTGGAATGCATTTTACTCATAACGTTTTTCAATTTTAAAGAAAAAATATGTAAAAAACGCTAATTTTATGTCAAAAGGCCTTTTTATTGCATTTTTGAGCTTTTTCCTGTGTAAAACATTCATTTTGACCTCAAAACTTAAGGTTGGAGGCAGTTAGAAGTCATTTTAAAGACATTTTTTCTTCATTTTTCAAAAATTGGGATAAGGGTTAACCTTTTCTCCCCCCCCACTTCTGAGTGGGGGGGTTAGCTTAAACCCCCTTCTATGAATTTGGAGGGGGGTTTAACCCTCGCCCCCAACTCCCCCTATGCCCATGAATGGTCCACCCACCTAGCCTAAAAATTTTGGCCCCCCACCTAGAAAAAAATCCAGGCCACCCTATCCCCCAAAATTTTTGATTTTTTTTACCCCCGACCTCTCTCTAAATTTTGAAATCTGACCCCTCTCTCCTCTTGAGAAAATTTTAAGTACTTTTTTATACTAAATTTTCTTCCAAAAACGTAAATTTTTACCACAAATTCATGTTTTAACACCTTTTTTATACCTAAATATAGCTTTTTATTCAATAAAATGTAGTATTATCTTATAAAAAACTATTATTAAACATTTAATGGTTTAAAAGTATTTTGTTTTGGAAATTGGACCCCACCTGACCCCCCCTCTAGGTTTAAAAATCTTCCACCCTGCATAGACCCTCCCTAGAAAGCTAGGGGGGGGGTTTAACCGTTTAACCCCCCTAGATTTCGAAATGTTATTTACCTGGGGTAAACCCCCCTAGCTTTTTAACCGTGTTCATCTATGGTTGCCCTATAGCTTTGTATGAGGCTACTATTGTTTCTTTTTGTTGTCCCCAACTGGTCCCAGCTGGAGCTTTGAGAATAGTATTGCGCTTGGATGCTTTGTTGTAAATGGTGGTGATGTGGTTGTCAAACGTTAGTTTTGGATTGAAAGTGACAACCAGGAATTTAGGGTTTTTGTTGAGAGGTAAAAGCTGGTTATGTATGGTCACTTTTGGGCGGTAGTTGTATTCTTGTGAGGATGGAGAGAAAAGTGTAACTGTTGATTTTTTGATTTTTCTGTTGATAATTTGAGATGGTTGATATCCAGGTATTGATTTAGAGTGTTGAGATAATTGGTGAGATTTGTTTCCATTTTGGCTATCTTGTTTCCAGTGGAGTAGACTGTGGTGTCGATAGCATATGAGACAATTTTGATGCCTGCAGGTGGAGGAGGTATGTCCAATATGTAGAAGTTGAAGAGAGTTGGTGAAATGACTGAGTCCTGAGGCATGCCTGATTGTACTATCCTGGGTTTGGAGATTGAAAAATTCTATGCTGATGGTGCCAAAGGCCTTTGTAAGGTCCAAGGCTGCTACTATTGTTTGTTTGGATGAAGCTTTTTGGTTGAAACTGGTTGCTATTTTGTTGGTAACTTGAAGGAGAGCAGTAGTTGTTGAGTGTTTGGATTTGAAGCGATGCTGATCTGGATGGTGTTCTAAATGTTGGAGAAGGATTGGCTGGAGTTTTTTTAAAAACTTTTATAGCTGGGCAGAGAAGTGAAATTGGTCTGTAAGAAGTAGAGATGAGGTGATCCTTTCCGGGTTTGATATTGTTGCAGTTTTTCAGATTGTAGGTATGTTATTTGTTTTTAGAGATAAGTTGAACAGATCAGTTAGATATTGAATGCCAAGAGGACAAAGGTTTTTGAGGTGAAAAATGGTTAGATTGTCTAGACCAAAAGCTTTGGAGTTGTTTGATGACTTTATAGCATTTTCTACTTCTGTGATTGTGATATTTTTGAGTTCTTGATTGATTTTTTAATGTTTCTAATAATTTTTGATTTTCTTTAGGTGTTTTGAAAGGTTTGTTTGGAGTAAATTGTTTATTGTAGTTGTTTGCTAATAATTGAGGGTTGTTGATTAAATTTTCATTGAAGTTTATTGCACAATTTGGGATTGGTGACTGTTTGTTATCCAGTGATTTTATGGTTTTCCAAAGTTTAGAGGAGCTGGTTTTGTGGCTGACCAGATATAAATGCCATTTTTTAGCAGCATTAATGCCAATTCAGTTGTGGATTTTTTGGTTGAGCTCTTATATTTGGTTTGAAAGTGGGTTAGTTTTGCATAAGTTGTCTCACTTTTTAATAAGCTTTATAGTTTCTAGAATTAGTTTGGCTTGAAAATTGTTGTGACAACCGGCTGGTATGTGGTGTAAAGAAGCTTTGATTAATATATTTCTAAACGTTTTTTCATCTTTTTTGACTTCTGTTGGAGCTGAGAGACTAAGTATTTTTGTTTCTATTTCATTTTTGTAGTTGGTCCAATTGGCTTTGTTGAGGTTGGTGAAAGTTTTCCTGGTTTTGGACGCTATTGTCTGATTTGTTTGAAGGCTGACAATGATTGGGAGGTGATCAAAACTCAATGTGGTAACCGTTTTCCAGTCAGAGGTGAGGAGTGAGTCCAAGATGAGAGAGATATCGGGCAATGTTGGATTCCTATTTTAAGGGATGTGTGTAGGTGTGTTCATGTTTTATTGCCCCCCTCCCCAAAAATGAAAAAGTATGCTAAAATTATGACGCCATTTTTCACCTATGATGACGCCATCAATGCAATTTTTTGCAGTTTTTAGCCTATTTCAATGTATTTTAAGCCATTTCAGACCTATTTTTACCTTATTTTTAGTTTTTTGTCACTTTTTTCTCTTTTCCCTTCTTTTTTCTCTTTTTTTTTCTTTCCCCCTGTATGCCCCCCCCCCTGTTACAAAAAAGTTGCCCCCCATTTTTAAATTGCCCCCCCCCGTTTTTAAACCCCCGGGGGGGGGGGGCAGTGCACAGGTCTGGCAATGTAGTCACCTCTGGCATCGGTGAGCCTTCAGAGCCAGAGTTTGTGGTGTGCATTGATATATCCAAGAATGATACTATCCTGATTGTTTAATAGATTGGCTATGTTAGGCTGGTATAGGTGGTGCAGGAGCTGGCCGGTGGAATATATAAGTTGGTGATTGAGAGGTCAATATTGTTGAAGTGAATGTGGATGCCATGCATTTCTGCATGTGGAACATTCTGTTGAGTATCCAAGCTAATTTTGCAGCTGATTGAATAGTGTACAAAAGGGTAGACAACCTCTGTTGGAATTATTATTTTTCCTGATAGTTGTATAGTTGGGGATTTTTGGATCTTTGGATTTTGGTGAGAGTTTGGTATTCTGGATGGCAACTATGTAAATGTTGTGATTTTCAAAAAGTTTGTTAGTTCTTATAGTTTGTTGGAGATTCCATTGGCGTTAAATTGCAGAATATTTAAGGTTGAATTTTTGAAGTTTGTATTATGATGTAAAGAAAGTGTGCAGTTGTTACATGAAAAATTTTGGTTGTAGTGTTTTAGGTTTGTAGGTTGCTACATTTTAGATGCACCCAGTTGTTACATTTAGTGCATTGGACGCTGTTTTTATTAACTGTTTTATTACAGTTTGCACAAAAATTTTACACCTTGTTGGGGCCAGGGTTGGGATGGATGTCTCCGGACAGAGTCATCAGTGTTTTTGGCAGCCATTTTGGCCATGTAAAATGTCACATTGGCAGTCAGCAGTGGTGAAGATCATCCAAACTGACTGGAAAAAAGGTAGAGCTGTTGACCATTTCCATTGCTGGATGTGGGCAGCGCAGTGTTGCTGCGTGAAAGCCGCTTTGTAGACACTGGGGGGGGGGCAAATCCTTCAATAAAGCGCAGGGGGGCATTTTTTTCAGACCGTGCACAGGTCTGAATGTGTATTATTTTTAGATAATGCAGTACAAAAAGGCAGGAAAGGCTTTTACAGGAGGGGGGAGTTCTTAGGTTGGAATGGGACTGGCTATATCTAGGTGTCCAGGGCAAGGGTTGAAGATTATACCATAGGTTGGCAGGGGGTTATAGCCCCCAAAAAAAACTACCAATACCCCCAACCAACTTTTAAAAATTGGTAAGGGTCGGGACCCTTTTAGTACTAAAAACGTTAAAATTTTTTTTGGCAATATTAACTAAAAACGGAGGCCAAAAGATTTTCTGTTTATATTCTTAAAATTCAAGAGGCTGCCAAACCATGGGTACTACTTCCTCCCTCCAAAGTGCCAAAACCCTTATTATAGACCATCTGATGCCTAAAATATCTACAACAGCTTGTGGATCATGGTCCAGCACTAAAAAAGCTAAAATGGAGTTGTTGGGGGAAAACTTTCCAGCTCTGTCAGTTGATTTGAGCAGCCATATTTTTTTCGTGTACACTTTCAAATCAGGAAGGCAGACTCACCTTCAAAAATGCCCATCTCAGAAACTGAGACATGGCCGTAGACAGGATTTTAATTGAAGGGGGGATTTTTTGAAAGATGCTTTATATAGCGGGGTCAAGGGGCGCAGCCCCTTGTCGCATAGATAAACACGGTTACCAAAGCTAGGGGGCATTTACCCGGGGTAAATGATCAAAATCTAGGGGGGGGGTCCTAGGAGGGGTCGAACCCCCTAGCTTTCTAGGGGGATCAACCCGGGGTGGAAGATTTTGAAACCTAGAGGGGAGTTAGGTGGGGTCCAATGTCCAAAACAAAAAACTTTTAAGCCATTAAAGGTTTGTTTAATAATAGTTTTTTTATAAGATAATAGTACATTTTATTGAATACAAAGCGATATTCTGGTATAAAAAGGGTGTAAAAACATGAATTTGTGTAAAAAAAACTCACGTTTTTGGAAGAAATTTAGTATAAAAAAAGTACCTAAATTTTCTCGAGAGGGGAACGGGGGGGGGGGGGGTCAGATTTTAAAATCTAAAGGGGGTCAGGTGTAAAAATTTCAAAAATTCGGGAGGGGGTCCTGGATTTTTTTCTGGGGGGGGGGGCAAAATTTCGAGGCTAGGGGGAGATGAACCCCGACCTAACCCCCCTTGTTTATCTATGCTTGTCAGGGGGGTTTGCATTTTGCTTCCCTGGGTGGAAAATTTTTTAATTTTAAGCTCTTAAAAGGGACCAGGAAACCTAAATTTAAGTACAGAATCCCGATTTAATTTCTCTTTCTTTTTAATAGGTACACATACAACAATAAAAATAATAATTAAACAGTTTTAAGGTATTATTATATGTCATTTTAATTAAAAAAGAAACGTGTTTTAAATAAAAAATTTTTTATTCAATTTGGGTTAGGTTTTTAAAAAAACCAGTAAATGCTGCAGTTATTAATATGCACTGCGCCAATGTTTTCAATTATCAATAATTTCATTTTTGTGAATAAGAGGTTTCATGATCCTAAATCACTCTTACATAATATTCATGTATAGCTTTAATACATTGCAGAGTGATTAGGAAAAAAATTTTTTTCTCAATTTTTTTAATAAAAAACTAAAGCGGGGACCCTTAGAAATTTTTTGCCTTCCCAGATTTTGAGGGAGGATTAATCTTCCAATCCCCCCTGGCTACGGATTTGTAAGAATATTAACCTATAAACTTCTAAGTAGTCATTTATGCGAGACATCTTTCAATAAAATTAAGGGTGTCATAAGTCATCATACAAAAAAAGTTAAAGGGTTTGCGGATATTAGAGAAGTTTTTTAACAAACTCATGAAGATTCCTCTTCCTCAATGAAAAAATTTAAAATGCTGCTTTGTAAACCTCATTTTGGATTATATTAACAAAAAAAGTGTTTAAATAATACAATATTTTAATATAGAAAACGAAATTCTTAGTTTATTAAAACGCATACCTTCAGGTTTTCCTTTTGCTACGTAGAAGGCATTAATTTTTGGATTATCTTTATCACCCTAAAAAACAAAAATGTTAATTTTCGGGGATTAAAATTTTTAATAAATTTTTAAGTTTTAAAATAGATTTGAGCATTAGGTGTTGTGGGGCCAAAGCGCAAACTTCAAGTTTTGAAAAGGGAAAGGATTTGATTATCGTCGTTACTTTGACACAATGAGTCAGAAGCGTCGTAAAATGCACACAACGAACTATGACTCTTTTTATATCTTAAAACACAAATAATCTAAACACAATGAGTCAGAGTCACGTTATTTTTATAGTAATTGTTACTCTTTGTGTCGGAGTAAGGACGATCTCCACATCAGGAGAGGGAGAAAGTGATTTTCAAACTTTAAATGATTCAAGATAATTTTTTAAAATGTATTTTAGCCACATTTAATTTAAGTTTTTTATGTCGTGTCGAAATGAGTATACTGTATACATATATTTTAAAGTTAAAAAAACCACAAACAGAGTGCGTTTTAACAAAAATTAGAGTTTTCGCCTATTTTTTATACAAAAGTGTATAACTACCTTGATAAATTCGCATGAATACATACCTTTAGCATGGACAGTAAAGACAGACCTATACACGGTCTAAAATTGCCCGCCCCGCTTTATTGTAGGATTCCACCCCCCTCCCCCCGCCAAAAATAAGTACCCTAAAATTATTAAGCCATTTTTGACCTATGATGACGCCATCATCGCAAATTTTTTGCAATTTTTAGCCTATTTTAATGTATTTTAAGCCATTTTAGACCTATTTTCTTTATTTTCGCTTTTTTTGTCCATTTTCTCTTCTTTTTCCCCTTTTTTATCTTTTTTCTCCCTTGCGTCCCCCCCCGTTTCAAAAAAGTTGCCCTGCCCCCGCCCCCAATAAAACCCGGGGAGGGGCAGTGCACAGGTCTGGTAAAGACTAATCTTAGTTTCTTTAAGAGATTTAAACATTATTTTCAAAATCAAGCTCAAATTATCATAACATTTGTATGTAAATAAAAACATAAATAATTTATTCGCATAAAGCCGGATAACACTAAAGCATTTTATCATAATTCACCTGAATAAGCGTGCTCTTTGTTAGTATTATATCTTAAGTCATTCTTGAAAATGAAGAGAGTAGTTAAAAACATATATGGGCAAGTAGGACCGGAGTAGAGGGAATACCCGAAATTAGGGGAGGGGGGGGGTTAAAATCCGAGAAACGCAAAATACCTATATCGTTTGTTTTCTGGAGTGCATTTTACCCATATCGTTTTTCAATTTTAAAGAAAAAAAAATTAGGTAAAAAACGCTAATTTTAGGTCAAAAAGCCCTTTTTATTGCATTTTTGAGCTTTTTATTGTTTAAAACATTCATTTTGACCTCAAAACTCAAGTTCGGAGGCACTTAGAAGTTAATTTAAACTTTTTTCGTCATTTTTCCAAAATTGGGGGAGGGGGTAACCTTTTCTCCCCCCCCACTTCTGAGTGGAGGGGGAAGGGGGTTTAAACCCCCTTCTCAGAATTTGGGAAGGGTTAATCCCCCAACCCCCCGTGCCCATGTATGGTTAAAAATCATAATGAAAACTGATTCTTTACTAATTAATAGCAATAGTCATCTTTATTTAATGTCTTTTTTAACAACACAAGGTCCTTGCTTACTATATACACTGATCTAACCTTGGCTAATGTGACGCGGAGTTTTCCAACGAAGTCCGTCCCTTCACCTTGCACCTTCAGCTTTCCGTTACTGATTTGAAAAGGAACGTGAACGTCATGAGCCACGCCTTGCCCGACCTAAAACAACACGAAAAAAATCGAAAAGTAGTTATGGGCAGTTCCGGTTCCGGGTTCAGATGCTCCAGACAAAATTTGAATTCTGGTTCCGGTTCTTGGTTTTTGCAAAATCTCAATTTCGGTTCTGGTTCCGGGGGTTTGAAAGTTCTATAGGCAGTCCCGGTTCCGGGTTCCGGATGTTCTGGGCAAAATTTGGAATTTCGGTTGTGGTTCCTGTTCCAAATTTTTGGAAAATCTCAATTCCGGTTTTGGTGTTTCCACAGTTCCACCCATCACCACTATTGAAAAACATGACATGGCATCACCAATTAAAATTGAAAAACTAAATCAGCAGCAGCACCCAGCTAAATCAATCGCTAACTAAAGGCCCGTTCACACTTGAGTACAATGCGGGAGAAGGATGCACAATGCATCAAAACCCGAAAAATAGGCGTTCACACTTACTAACAATGTATCCAGACCTGAGCATTGACCCCTCATGGGGTTTTATTGGGGGGGGAATTCAAAAATAAGGAGGGGTACAGGGGTCAATAAAACGGGGGGCAAGCAGGGGAGAAAAAGAAAAAAATGAGGAAAAAAAGAGAAAAAAGAAGGGAAAAAAGGATAAAAAAAGCGAAATTTAAGTAAAAATAATCTAAAATGGCTTAAAATGCTCTAAAATAGACTAAAAACTGCAAAAATTTTGCGATGATGGCGTCATAATAGGTCAAAAGTGGCGCCATAATTTTTGGGTACTTTCTCATTTTTGGGCGGGAGAGGGGGGAAATCCTTTAATAAAACGGGGGGGGGACATTTCCAGACCGTGCCCATGTCTGATTATGGGACTTGGAGTGGCGTTCCAAGTTTTGTGTGAGTAGCAGGAGCTTCGAAAATTACGTTCATTTTTTACACTAACTACGACCAAGAATATATAACACAAGAGAATGACCGACTGTACACTAATTTTTTGACCAAAATTTTGCGAGAAAAGTCGCACTTTTGAATTCGTGTGCGACTTTTCTCGCAAAAATCCGCCATTTTCTGCTAGTTTTTCTGCGCTGCGATTTTTAATACAGTGTTAGTTTTCTCGCAGTGGGGACTGCGACTTCTTTCGCACTCTATGCTGATTTATTCGCACTGCGATTATTTTCGCACTGCGAGTCTGGTCGCGCAACAAAAAAAATACAGACGCTGGTAATCATTTTCAATGGAGTAAAACACTTCGAAACTTGTTTTATTTAATTTTAAAACGTTGGAAAGTTACTTTATTTTATTAAAACTAAAAAGTATAAACATCTTAAGGTAAAAAAACGACTTTTACTCATTTAAACACAAAATTTTCGCTCCGCTTTGTTTTTATTTTTTTTGTTGTGCAGCCCGACTCGCAGTGCGAAAATAGTCGCAGTGCAAATAAAGCAGCATAGAGTGCAAAAAAAGTCGCAGTCCCCACTGCGAGAAAACTAACACTGTGTAAAAAATCGCAGCGCGGGAAAACTTGCAGAAAATGGCGGATTTTTGCGAGAAAAGTCGCACACAAATTCAAAAGTGCAACTTTTCTCGCAAAATTTTGGTCAAAAATTTAGTGTACAGTCGGACATTCTCTTGCGTTATATATTCTTGCTACGACATACGTATTTTGAGAATTCTTTTGCTGCAAACACTTAACAAATCATAAATGTCATTGAACAAACGACTCTTACGTTTCATTAACCATAATATTTCAAAAATATTTTTGTTTTTAACAAAATAAGTAACGTATTTCGGCCCATGTAAACAAACCCCCCAACTAGGTTTCAGAAAAAAGTAGACTGAGTTAAAAGTAACTTGGTACCTAGTCTAAAGTTTTGTTCACCTAGTTGACCTTGTTTTCATAGTTGACCGAGTTTACCTTGTTCACCTAGTTGACCTTGTTTACCTAGTTGGACTTGTTGACCGAGTTGACCTTGTTAACCTAGTTGACCGAGTTGACTTTGTTGACCTAGTTGGCCGAATTGACCCTGTTTACCTTGTTAGTCTTGTTGGGAACCTAGTTGACCTTGTTAATCTAGGCAAAAATACCTACGCACACACTACACACCCACCCACATACACGCGCACGCATACACAAACACGCACACACACAGACAGACAGACAGACACACACACACACACATATATACACACACACACACACACACACACACACACACACACACACACACACACACACACACACACACACACACACACACACACACACACACACACACACACACACACACACACACACACACACACACACACACACACACACACACACACACACACACACACACACACACACACACACACAGGGCCCGACCGGATATCCGGTCCGGTAGATCCGGTGATTTTTGGATCCGGTCCGGTCCGGCCGGATCTATCTCAGATCCAGCCGGATCTGAGTGTTTTTTTTGTGGGAATAAAAAGAAAAGTTGTTAACATCTTGTTATATGCCGTTACGACACTCCCTACAAAAAATTTTACGGTGAACAGAAAGCTTAGTATTTAGATGATGTAACCATATTGGTTCAAGGAAAATATTTGGACATAGTGGCGGATCAAGCTCGAGCTGCTTTAGTTCAAGTAAAAGAATGGTGTGAAGAACAAGGACTCTCAGTAAATCCTAACAAAACTGAGATGGTACTTTTTACTCACAAAAGAAAGATGCCAAAGGTTCAGTGGCCCAAACTATTTGGTACACAATTACAGTTGGCAACAGTAGCCAAGTATTTGGGAGTTATCCTAGACAATAAATTGACTTGGATTCAGCATACCCAGAATCGGCAACAAAAAGGCCTTATGGCCCTCTGGCAATGCCACAGGGCTGTAGGAAAAACGTGGGGTATAACACCCAAAAATATGCATTGGATATATACCAGTGTAATTATTCCCATGCTAAAATACACAGCAGTGGTGTGGTGGCCTAGATTAGAACTGGGAATTGCTAGAAGCTTGTTTGGACAATTACAACGCCAGGCATGTCTTAGCATAACTGGGGCTATAAGAACAACACCCACAGCGGCTATGGAAGCATTGCTTAATCTTGCACCCTTGGATATTGTCATCAAAGGGGAGGCAATATCAACCAGCTATAGGTTAGGTATAGCTAACCACTGCAGACAAGAGGTACAAATAGAGGGCACTCTAAAATCAAGCAGTTTGAGAGTGACCACATTGTTCCTGTCTTCAAGTTTGAAAGGAACTTTAAAGTTGAGTTTCCTAGTCGACAAGATTGGAACACTAACAAAGATGTCATTCAACCTCAATCTGCTATGTGCTGCTACACAGATGGCTCAAAAGCAGAACAACATACTGGGGCAGGAGTGCATTTCACATTTGCCATGGAAGAAGATTTCTTTATTCCATTAGGCAAAAACCCAACTGTATTCCAGGCTGAAATATATGCAATCTTGGCCTGTGTTACAAATGCTGTTGTGCAAACTGCACAAAACAAAGAAATTTGTATTTTCTCTGACAGTCAGGCTTCACTCAAGGCACTTCTATCTCCTCAGATATCATCTGGGCTAATTATGAGGTGCTATGAGATGATAACCAGATTGGCTAGAGAAAATGATGTAAAGCTTCTGTGGGTACCTGGACACAGGGGCCATGAAGGAAATGAGCAGGCTGGCAAGCTTGCTAAAGAAGGCACAAACCCTAACTTTATGGGCCCACTTTTACATGTGGGAACATCAATTGGGGTGGCAAAATCAGCCATCAAAAAATGGATTATGGCTCAGCATGTCAGATACTGGCAAAATCTTGACGCATGCCGACATACCAAAAAGTATGTCATTGAGCCAAATATTTCCAGAGCTAGGCAATTGCTTGGTCTCTCAAGAAAAGAGTTACACCTTGTCATTGGGCTTTTAACTGGACATAGTCCTCTCAAAGCTCACTTGAGAAAGATTGGAGTAGCCAATGATGGGCTCTGCGAACTCTGCCAAGAGGAAGACGAGACTGCTACTCACTTCTTGGAACAGTGCTATGCACTGTCAGCAATAAGGTTTAAAATCTTTGGCACAGACCCCTTAGATGCAAAAACAGTCCGAGGGGCGTCTGTTGTTGATTTTAAACGATTCATAAAAGAATCAAAACGATTTGAGGAAAACCACTCCTAGGTGGTTCCAGGGCAGAGTGTAATGAGCCTAATGCAGGCTTGAAACCCCAGGGCCCCTTAAGACAAGTGTACCGCCCTTTTACTATCTATCTATCTATCTAGTGTATTAAGAGGTGTTTTAATAATGTTTTATGTTCTGCAATACAATCATTAGCTATCTTTTGTTTCTTCAGTGTTATACCAACCATTTTAAATGACTGCCGCGACACCCCCGATAGTAAATTGTGTTTTAAAACTTGTTTTGGTTTTATAAGTTATAAGAAAAACTCAAATAATTGATTTACACAACTGCATCCAAGTTAAGGTATAAGTTTCTTATTCTTATA
>JASAMX010025434.1:0-31972 GCA_030248175.1 Microlaimidae sp. YZB2_3
CATTTACAAACAATTTTTTAACTAAAAAACAAGTTCTTACTGTTATAGTATTTTTTGTAGCAACCAAAGCTGTCACAAAGCCAACCAGTAACATTAGAAAACCACGAACCGGGATTGTCACTTCTATACTGGCAAAAATATGGTAAAGAAGTTTGGCAATTGGTGTAATACCATCTACCATACCTAAAAATTTATTAAATTATAGGTACAGTGTAATACCCGTTATTACCAACTGTAGGCGTGGCTTTTTTTGCTTTTTATAATTAAAAAAAATCACGTAAGAAATAATTTGCATAAACATGGTTGCCACGCACCTGATTGTCATTCCGTAGAATATTTATTTCAGTAATTACATTTGGCCGTTTTTGCACAGTTTTCCAACAAAAAAATTAGATGCTTGGACAGTTGCAAACGCAGCCAAAACATATGCAAAATATTTCTAATGTGACTTTGATAGATTCCTATTGTTTTTTTGAATAAGGCGCTTATTTAATGGTGTCAATTATTTCAATATGTTTGTTCACTTGGACGTTGGTCTTTTCGCGCAGAAAAACACGTGCGTGGCGCGAGTTATACTATAAAGGCCGGTTCACACCAGACTAGCAGCTGATAGGTGACGCACAGTGCACACTGTTTACATCAAAGCAACAATGACGGTGTAATGATGTAAACACGCGCGTTAGCTATCAGCTGCCAGCTGCCACTCCAGTGTCAACCAGCCCTAAGTGTGCAAGCGCACAGTAGGTGCATTCCAATTTTGCAGCTCAAAAAACTTGAAAGTGTGCCTGGGCACAATTTCTGGTGCTATTACGTTCAATAGTAAATTTTGTCAACAGTAAGCATTTCTGAGCAAATATTGGCGAGTAGAAAGTTTTGTAACGAAAGCCTTAAAAGACGTTGTTTGTATTTTCAAATCTAGTCAAAAAACGACTATTTAGTGGTGTCCCTGAAATATGCATATGTATAACAAATACATATGCGTAAATTTGCATACAGAATCTAAATAACTCAGTTATCAAACTTTGTAATTTTGAATTCATAATTTTAACATGAATTCATAATTTAAACTTAAGCAATCGCAAAACCATGGTAACTTGATGAGTAATAAATGAATTTCCTGTTCTGATTTGCATAAAAAACAACCCGTAACTTTAAGTTATAAATACTTAAATATAGACTATGCGTAAATACATATGCGTAAATTTGCATACAGAACAAAAAAAAAAAAAAAAAAAAACGCACCACCCAAAACCCCAAAACTTTAGATAAGGTTTGAATTCAGGTTCCTGCTGAGACTAAAAGCAGTAGTCTTACTTTAATTATAAATTAATATTTCCCAGATTTTTCCCCGGTCAAAGAACGTTTTGATGTTGTTTATACTACATACAAATCTTTTAAAAAAAATCACAGTACTTTTTTCCAATCTTACCAATGGTTATAAACACAATTATATAAAGGATTGTTCATGTAGTATATTCCATTTGGGTGTATCCAACCTGGTGTCTGTTGATTGGGTATCCAAATGGATGTTTCGTTTTCACTTCCCAAATCAGTTAAAGCGAGCCAGTAGTGATTACTAAAAAAATCGGTAATTTTTCTGTTTTAGTTAAAATTTTATTTGGGTATTTTAACGACATACAAAAAGCTAAAGTATAATAAAATAAATTTCAGTAAATAATAATCTAAGTGTTTTTTCTTGGAATTATTTTTACAAATTTCGTTTCGTTATTTTAAATGCGTTTTAAATCCGATAAATTTTCGCAATCTAGTTCATTTCAGAAGAATTTCGAAAACAGCTGGTCCTAATGATGCCCAAATACTTTTTTAACATTTCCAAGTATTTTACTCCAATTATGCGCGCGATTGTCGTTTTAATAAAAAGTGTTTTTTTGTTTGGTTTTTTTTTATGACGACCGATATTTTTTTGAAAAATATTATATATAAATTGATTTTTTGTTGCTGTGTTTTTTTAGACACTAAAAATATCCGAATACCTTAGTAAATACCTTAAGCTAATATAATGAATTACAAACATATTGCCAACTGTTTTGAGAATTAAAAGTAAAATTAAAAATAAAATTTGTAGCTAAGTAAATTATTTAAAAATCATTTTAATTTTTCGCAATTTGTCTTTCATGTTTACCAATTGCGAGAACTATTCAATGATTTTTTTGTGTTTTATTATTATATAATTAACAATATTAATCTTGATTTAAAATAAGTTTAAAACCTCAGTTTTTATAAGTTTTTTTATCATATGTTTTTTGTTAGTATTACCAAAAATATAAAATACTATATATTATATTAAGGAAAAATATGTCACTCCCTACTAGAAGTGAAACAATTTTGAGCCATTTTTTGAGCACTGCTATTAATTTCGATGCACAAAAAATGGCAAAACAACTGCCATTAATTGGGCAAGTGTCGTGTAAATGCGCACTGCCTAAAAACTAGGCAGTATTTCGCGAAACCAGACACAACCAGCCAATCACAGCAAACCAAAGGCCAAATTTAAATACCCACCAAGTTGAATGTTTCAACGTATCTTAATATATTTTTAGAAGCAGATTCACCTGTCGTTAGGACGGTCTTCACCTAACTCTGTTTAAACGACTAATCCGAGCTCTTTTCTTTATGAAGAAGAGTGGCTTTTTTTGGGGTGCATACTGCATAACCGGGTTTTGATGAAAAACCGCAGCTACCCCAATTTTTTTGACTTATGTTATTAACTTTACAAGTTCAATTTTAAAAGTTTCTTTCAGTGGCAAGTGTTTTAAATTTAAAATTCAACAGCGGTAATCTAAAATTCATAGCAAGCCCTTAAAAATTCAGTATTTAAAATTAGACCCCGCTTCAAGCTTTCTTGATTACCGATTTTTGATTGATCAAAAAATTTTCATCAAAAACCGGTTATGCAGTATGCACCCCAAAAAAAGCCACTGTTTCTCATAAAAAAAGAGCTCAAATTAGTCGTTTAAACGGAGTTAGGTGAAGACCGTCCTGACGACAGGTGAATCTGCTTCTAAAAATATAATAAGATACGTTAAAACATTAACTTGATGGGTATTTAAATTCGTACCTTTTGGTTTGCTGTGATTGGCTGGTCATGTCTGGTTTCGCGAAAATACTGCTAGTTTTTAAGCAGTGCCCATTTACACGACACTTGCCCAATTAGTGGCAGCTGTTTTGCCATTTTTTGTGCATGACAATTACAGTGCTCAAAAAGGGAACAAAATTGTTTCACTTCTAGTAGGGAGTGACATATTTTTCCTTAATATAATATATAGTATTATATATTTTTGTTATTACCTTATGACTGACTCATTGAGCCATGCTTTACCCATTTCCAACGCCTGCCATTCGGCAGAAGTTTTAAAATAGGGCAGGTCCGATTTTATGTTCTGACCCACACACGCAGAGCGAGCCTGAGCCCAGGTGTGCTTCCCGATGTACTTGTAGCATTGTCCACCGAGCTCCCACCAGCCTGCATCACATGAACCCTAAAGTATTTGATAAAAAAATTAATAATTTAAACTAAAATTAAAATAAAATGTTAAGAAAAATTATTTACATTTTATATATTTTAATTCAAAATTTCACAAAAATTATAACTTGCATATTCTTTGGTTATACAAATTAAGATAACTATTGCACTAAAGAACCATTTTGTTTTAACAGTAATAAATTGTGTATTTGTAAAGAAAACCTAATAATTTTCCAGATTTTTTGCTGAGAAATAAATAAATTTATCAATATAAAAATCAAAAGTAAAGCAAACATACACCCTTGAAATCAAACGATGGTACTTATACCACTGACGACCGATTAAAATCAAAAATTTTTGCTCAGTACTTTAGTTCTGTTTTTACTGATAATGACGGACAGCTTTTTGAATTTAATCCTCCAAAATTTGTAATACTAGACAACATGTTATTTAGTATTCGAAACGTTAGAAAAGCTAGTTTTCCAAGCAAAACTTCTAAATCTCCTGACAACATTCCTTCATGTTTTCTCAAACAATCGGCTTCAGTCTTAGCTGAACCTTTATTAAAAATATTTCAAAAATCTTTTTCAGGTACTTTAACAGAGGATTAGAAGACAGCTTTTGTAATACCTATTTTTAAAAAGGATTCAAAAGTGAAAAAGCAAACTATCGTCCGGTTTCATTAACATCTTTTGTGTATATAAAACGATGGAGAAGCTAATGAAAGACGAACTTTTAATTTTCTTTTCTAATTATTTGTCAAGGCTTCAGCACGGTTTTAAAGGTAAAACTTTGACCATAAAACAGCTTCTCGAAACTCTTAACGATTGGATGTTGTCATTGAATAATAAACAGTCGGTGGATGTCGTTTATTTGGATTTCGCAAAAGCTTTTGATATTCTTTTACATCAAACATTATGGTTTAAACTTGAAAAACTTGGAATATCTGGTAAATCCTTCGGTTGGATTAAAGCTTTTCTAACAGGAAGAAACTTAAAAGTAATGTTAATAATTCAGTGTCGTCAGTTTATCAAGTTAGGAGCTCTGTTCCTCAAGGATCAGTATTAGGATCTTTTTTTATTTTTGATTTACATGAATGATTTGGTAAATGAAATTTATCATTCAAAAATCAAATTATTCGCGGACGATGCTAAGGTATAGTTAACTTTTCATCAATAAACAAAATGGATAAAATACAACAACTTCAAGGAGATCTAGACAGAATTTCAAAGTGGTCTAAAAATTGGCAGTTGACTATGACTTTTGCTGAACAAAAATGTGAAGTTCTTCATATAGGCACTAAACAAAGAAATAACAAATTTGATTATAAAATCAAAGGTAAAATACTTATAAAAGCTAAAATCGTCAAAGATTTAGGCGTGTATATGACTGAAAATTTAAAATTTGGTGAACACTGCAAAATTATTGCTAAAAAGGTATTTAAGATATCAGCTCTTGTGTTTCGAACATTTAGTTCAAATTCAGTTCAAAATTTTTTGCATGCCTACAAATCATACGTCAGGTCGGTAGTTGAGTACGCCAGTGTAATATGGAACCCATATCAAAAAAACGATATTACTTTAATAGAAAAAGTACAAAAAAATTTTACCAGAAGATTATTCAAAAAATGTGGTTTGCGTTACTTAAACTATGAAGATAGATTAGAATATCTAAACCTAAAAACACTACAAGATCGTCGCAGCATTTATGATCTTTCTGAATGTTACAAAATAGTTTATCAAAAAACCAGTATTGATCCACAGGATATTTTTACATTTAATCCAAATCCAACAAGAGGGCATACACTTAAACTTAAAGTGCAAAAAAGTAGAATTAACACCACAACGTTTTTGTTTTCCAGCAGAATTGTTGCTAAGTGGAATGCTTTAACACAGGAGCAAGTAATAGCTAACTCTTTATCTAAATTCAAAAATATTTTGTATTAATGGTTCATGTAAGAGCCTTACTCTTGGCCTTTGAACCATTTTCTAGCTAAACTATGTTTATATTTTTGTATTGTGTTGGCGACCGTAATCGGTTCGCATTTTGATGTTGTATGATGTTTGATGTTTTGGTTTATCTAGAATAAACACTTTGACTTTGACTTTGAAATGGAAATTTTCCTAAAAATTACAGATTAAAAAAAGTAGGTAAAAAATCCTTATATTTATTAGAAAAAAATTTAAGAAAAAATATCTTAAAATTGAAAGGTTTTTTTAAATTTAAATTAAAACGGTTAGGTTTAAAAAAAAAAAAATAGGGAAAATTTCAATACGCCCCAACCCATGAAAAAAATAATTAAATAAAAAAACAAAGACAACAAAAAAAAAAAAAAAAAAAAAAAAATAAGAAAATACCTAATCCTTTTTTTTGAATCCACAAATAAAAAAAAAAAACCCAAAAGTACAATTAAAAAAAGATATATTATTTAGCAGAATCGCGAAAAAACCTTAAAGAGCGCACACCACAATAAATTTAGGGGCACACGCCTTTACAAAAGTTATATTAAAGAAATAAAAAAGAGTAGACGGGGGAAAAAGGCCCCACACCTCCTTTTGTTCTGAAGGCGGGGAGAAAAAAAAGAAGAATTGCCCTTCCCAAAAAGAAGACCTCCAAAGAAACAACCAAAAAAAACAAGCATTTTACAACTTTTTATTTCAATTTGTATTAACCGAACAAAATATTTTAAATACATAATTGTTGTATTGAATAAATACTTTAATTTGGTTAAATTTGTACAATGAATTTCCTAAAAAACTGTAAGTTTCTGTGCTGTTAAAAGATTTTGAAATATTTCATAATTAATACCATAACCTCTTGTTTGTTTTGCTTGTTTTAAATATATGGCAGTATAGAATGCTTTGGTGTAATAAATATAAATAAAATTAGTTTGACTTTTATTTTTCAATGCGAAAGTGGAACTATTTAAACGCTTTGGCAGTTGTAGGCTTAATAAAACAGCCAGATAGCTTGCCAGAAAACCAAACTGATGGCGTGATAAAAATTTAGGGGTTGATCAATATATCACTTATATAAATTAATTAGAAGTCATAAAAGTTTGAGGTTTAATTCAAACTGTTAAATAAATGCTGCGCTAAATTTTGATTTTTGATTTGATTGGTTTTTACATGACCCCATATTTCTATTTAAAAAAACCAGCCATGTTTGTCTTTAAAATATGTTCATATTAAATGTTTAAATTTGTAACAAATTTAAAATTTAATTATTTTTTTTTGTTTTTTAGGATTGTCTGAATGTCAATTTATAAAAGAATTTGTATAACTTATAATTTTATTTGTAATATTTCTATAAATTTTTTTTCAATCTAAAACAAATAGGTTGTTTACTTTTGGCTTTTTGTTTTGTTTAATTTTATATGTTGAAAATATTGTATACGCTGGCTTTAAACATTATGTCAAATTTCGATTTGCTTTTGTTATCAACACAATTTAGAAGGATTTTACCATGCTTAGATTATTCTTTTGTTTTAAAACTCTATTGTTTTGTTAATTTATTGAGTTGCAGTATTGTTTTTCTTTTGCTAAATTATTAAGCAGATACTAGTGATGTTCCTCGAAGTTCCGAGCTCCGGAGTTCTGGAACGGAGCTCCGCTTTATTGGAGTTCCAGAGCAACCACCGGAGCTCCGGCCTATTTTTGTTCTAACTTCATGAATAATTAAAAAATGATTCCATGGATTATTTTGTCAAAATATTTTTGTAAATTAATTTATTTTCAAAACTTATTTAAAACGCTAAAAATAGTTTTAGGAATGCAAATAAAAAAAACTTTTTTACGAAAATTTTTTCTCCAGTGGTTCCTGAGATATGACCCCCAAAATGGCGTTTTTTCAATAATTATGTACTTGAAAATATCCTCAAGGGGTATAAAAACATAAAACACAAAAATATACTCAAAGAAAGTTCTAGCCTTGGTTAATATGTTTTTTTTAAATTTTTTATTAAGTAAACATAAAAATAGTTTAATTTTATTACAAAAAATGTCTGGTTAGGTCTTGTGAAATTAGGATTAAAACATTTTAAGAACTTTGAGTTTAGGTAAGAAATAGTAAAAAAATCTTCTAAAGTTAGTCTAAAAAACCGCAACCGGTTTACCTTAAGTTTAATTATGTTTATATTTTAAATTTTCTTTTTTATTTTAGGCAATTTGATAATTTATTTGTGCTAATTTTATTGTTTAATAAACTTGTAATAATCTATACTGTTATATTGTATTGTTTTTGTATTGTGATATTTTAAGTATGTTTTTAATTGCATCGAGTTTTTTAATCAATAATTATTAAGTGGTAGGTTGAGATATTGCATAGTGAGTTGTCCCCCCTAAAGTGCGTAAGATGCGGTATGCTGTTGTCTCCTCATCTCGCCTGCTAAGAAAACCAGTCTGAAAGACTTTGTGTGGGCGCGCTGCCAAAAAAAATCGATTATACAAGGGTAAAGAGATATATGGGCAGTGAGCGTGTTGGGGTTACTAACAGGCGCGTTGAGTGTTCGCTCGCCAACAACAAAAAAGGGTTTTAGTAATAGAGCTGAGCGGAACACTGAGCTTAAATAGGAATTTGTGGGTTGTTGGGTAAAAAAATCTTTTAGACCCAGGTTTCAAAAAAGGACAAAAAAGGGAATGCAGACTGGGGAGCCGATTGAATTAATTGCTGGATTAATTCAGTCGGTCTCTACTCGGAAAAAGCAATTTTTGTGAAATCAAATCAGTTGGAGGTTTGAGATCTGATCCAGACGGTGACTTGTTCCCGTCTCTCTGCCTTCCAGTTCAACCGCCGTTTTTCTACATCTCTTCCTTCATTTTTTTATATGCCTGTACTTTACGGTTTTTACTTGTAATTCAATTATTTTTACTGTGCTGTTATTCCCGTTTTTTTTATTATTTTAGTATGAAGTTACTGTCGTGTGTGCTGTAACTGTAAAAAAAATTACTGTATAAAAAAAGCGAGAGAGAATATAAAAAGCAAAATAGAAAAGCTAACAAACTTTCTAGTTAATTAGAAATTTATTTAGAAATGAGCGAAATGTGAAAATTATAAAATTATAGGATAAAACTAAGTAAAATACATAAATTTTTAAGCAACTGAACAAACTGAACAATTTTTGTTTAAATTGGGTTTTTGACTATCGTGAAATTTTTTGTACGAGAAAAGCCATTTCTCAACAAATACTGCACTAATCTTAAAAACCAAGGTATGAAATTAAAGGAGAAAGCAGTCGCTTTCTTTAAAAGTATATTTTGTAATTTTATATGGATAGAGCAATCTTTAAAATACAGAATTATCAAAAACACGCCTTTTTTGTGGGGGGAGGTGGGTCATATCTCCTGAACCACTAGTAAAAAAATGTGATGAAAAAAAATCTTTGATGAAAAAATTTTTATTTACTATGAGGGCAGGGGTAAAGTTTTCACAAAAAATGATCAAAATCCAGGATAAAAAGTTTGACTGTGCACCGCACCTTTAAGCGACAATTCTAATATGCATGTAGTACAATATTTATGCAGAATTGTTAACATTGTGCAGCTACAAGTACTGCAGTGCTACTAGTAGAACAATAACAAATAAGAAAGAGTTACAAGAATTAGCCAACCTGAGCAGGTCCAGGCAATAGACCGACTGCTGGATTGTATTCGCAGAAGTAGTACAGTTGTATATGGCAATAGTATCGATACCATGTCAAATACGTTCCATGGGCATAGACGCAGTGCCGGTCAAACATTGGATTGTCGGTTTGATTTGGCGGAAAGTGGAGTGTCCACAAGGGGGCGGTTTGGCTTCCGTCAATGTTAACACTTTCTGTGTAAATTCCTTCCTAGAAAGTGTGAAACCGGTGTTTATGTTTATATCAATGATTACAAGAAAATTGATGATTGTTAAAATGTGCATTGAATTTCAAGGGGTCTTACGTCTTTAATCAAAGGTAGAACATAACATATTATGGTTTAACATAACAGATTTTAATTCAATTGTGGATCATCATCAATACAAATATCTAAAACACAAAACTTTTTTGATCAGAGAAATTACGAAAGTAGAAAAAATAGTAAATACAAAGTAGTAAAATCAATAAAGTGATAAGTAAAAAAGTACTATAGTCTGTACAAAAATAATGAGGACTTGCGACAAAACTCGAACTTTGAAAGGTTGTATCTCCATAAAGGAGGGTAGAATATATACGAGAGATAAATCGGACCATAACTCAGACACTTGGCTATCTTTTAAAAGGTTGGAAAAAGTTGTGTTTCTATTACTTCATCACTACAGCCGATACGGTGAAAGAAACCTGGTCCCAAAAAAAAACAAAATTTTTTATTAGTTGGAGATAGAAGATGTCGCTTTAAATGCTATTAATACCACTGTTTGAGTTTTTTTTTTTGAAAATGTGAGAGAAATCGGCTCTCTCAAATTTTTTTATGATTCGTTGAAAGCGCGCGGTTTTCACGACTTTTCGCCAAAGTATTACACTGCAAAATAAGCTTTTGTTTTGTTTCCTACTTGACGTGTGCAAAATTTTGATAATATTGTTATATATTAAATGTCTGCCGTTTTTATCCCTTACTTTTGACTTAAAAAATTTTTTTGGGAAGTGACCCCACAATTTTTATGGAGCTAGAAAGGGGGGCAAACACAAATGCCAAAAAACTAAAAAAAAAATTTTTTTTCAAAACCATTAAAAATGAAAAGTTTGTCACAAATGACGCATTGTTGATATATCGTTTGAGTAAAAAAACCTAATATTAAGCTTCAAAAATGATAAATTTAAAATTTTGAAGCATTCCAATCCCTATCCTGACAGCAGCAAACCTTTAAATTAAAAACTTTTCCTAAAAAAATGAATCATAAAATGTTATTTTTTTGAATTTCCAGGTTATTTTGTCAGAAAAACATATTTTAAAAGTTTATATCTTACTACAAAATTGCCACATAACGCAGCTAAAAATGCTCCTTTTAAATGTTTTCTTACTTGCAAACATGGTTCCCCATTTGCAAACACAAAAACATATTTTTAAATACTATGTCTTTTAACTTTTGCCAATATCCAAAATGCCAAACTCCAAATGTAATTTTTGAAGTAATTTTTCTTTGGTTGAAAACGTTTCAATCCTCGATTTGGTCTGAATTGCGTCATTTTAATTGCAAGAAAAGCCAATAAAAATCATGTATTGTGACGTAATAAAAAAATTTAATGGCAAAAGGAAGTTTTTTCGAGATTTAACGAAAATTTATTTTGCGTTTGGGCATACGGGCCCTGATTCCCAGCTAAAGCGTTGTGAAGTAAATCAGCGCACTTGGTCCGCGTTTTTACATATCTGTTTTTGATATAGTGTTGTTCACAGAAAACACAATAGTCAAAACCCTCCCATTTAAA
This sequence comes from Microlaimidae sp. YZB2_3, assembly GCA_030248175.1. Lineage (NCBI taxonomy): Eukaryota > Metazoa > Nematoda > Chromadorea > Desmodorida > Microlaimidae > Microlaimidae sp. YZB2_3. Next base: position 10,872 of record JASAMX010025434.1, read on the forward strand.
CGGAAATTCTTCAGTGTTAATATTCTTTACAGGGTTTTGAAGTATTAGAATTACTTTTAGTCAATTAGTGCCTATGAAAAAAGGAGATCTTTCATCCATTGGAGAATAATTTTTTCCAAAGGACTAATTGGCTAAAAGCGATTCTATTAGCTTCTCTTACAACCATTCCAACAAAGCAAACTTATATGACGTGATCACGAATACTATATAACATTTTGAAGGTCTTTAAAATCTTGACTTAAAAGTTGTTTTAGGGACTATTTCTTAGTCATTGTTTTAAATATGTTGTTTTTGAAATTAAAACGCAATCTCACCTGATCGTAATCGTTCAGTGCTGTCCAGTAAGCGCTGGAAAAAAGTGTAGAATTCATCAATACTCTGGCCCGGTCAAATTTCAAATAATCAAATGTGGAATTCCAGCTAGGGAGTCGGGCGCCAAGTGTATAGCAGTCAGCTCTGGCATCGTTCCATGATTTTTTTTCTGAAGTATTTGAAATTATAAATTAAGGTTTACATAGACCTTATCACTTATTTGAAGCTGGTTTAATCGTTATTAGAATAAAAAACAATACGTACTTGAAAGGATTAGGGTAGAGCATTTAATTTCGGCACTTTTTCGTTTTTCCAATGTGACTTCTCACTGTATTCCCAATTAATTTCTGTGTATAATTTTTTGACAACATTTACCGCATAAGATTTTTTAGTAAAAACTAGGGTAGTGCATTTAATTTCGACACTTTTTTGTTTTTCCGATGTAACTTTTCATTGTATGGCCCGATTTTCATGTTTGATAGCTTTTAAGCTGTCACGATACTGCGTTGCGTCACAAAAGTTTCACTTGTCGAAAGTATTTTTTTTTACTTAATTAAATCAGTTTTTAAAAAAATGGAAAATTGTCCAAATTAAATATGTGCATTTAATTTCGGCACTTTACAAACAATCGATTGTTTCTCAGCCAAAAAATCATCATTTTCAAAGATTTAAAAACCTATCATTATCTCCAGACAGTTTTCTTTAATTTAAGCTTTCTACTTGTTGTTCAACGTGTAACTGGAGAAAAGTTAAAGCTAAAATGCCAAATGGTATCAAAATAAGGAAAAATTTGGAAAAAAGTCCACTTAATTTCGGCACTTTTTAAAAAGACCCTCTTAATCGAGTTTAAGTGCAGTGCTATGACTCCTACACATTTCAACGTTGTCTTTTAACTAATTACAACTACAATTTAACACCCGACCACTTAATTCAACCCGTTTTTACCTACAGCAATATGTATGCCAAAAAACACTATTTTATTTTATAACAATTGCTCACCGCAGACGCAACGTAGAACCACGGGGACTGAAAATTCGGAAAATAGACTAAATTTTACCAGGACAGTTTAATTTTTAAACCAATTTATTGGGTAATTATGAAATGCCTATGTTCTAAAGACGAGTAACAATTTTATTTTTGTAAATCACACAAATTTACATAAAAATATCATAACATAACAAATAAAAAGCTCACGACAGTCATCTACATATAATTAGCTTTTATTTGAGCTATCAAACGTCGTATTTGTCCAGGATTACCAAAGATATAGTCCAAAATCAAAAATGCCCAATTTGGAAAAGTGTCGAAATTAAATGCACTACCCTATAATCCATTTTTCTTAAATAATCCGTTTTATTTTTTTTACTAAAATACAACAACATTCTTTAATTTGCATTTTTATTTGTATAAGGTAAGTTTTCCATAACGAGATGATTAAAAATTATATGAGGATCGGCTGTGTAGACGTGCAAACAGCAAACTTTTATAAATGTAAGTCAAAAACGGCACCTCTCCACAGGTAGCATTTTCCATTTTCCACCCACGTCCATTCCGCACTGGGGCAGGGGCTGGGAACCGGCTCAGCTGGAAATGTTTTGTATTCACAAGTAAAATTGTAGCTGTTACTGCATCCGACATGGTAGAAGAAGTTGTTGGGATTTCGATAGACGCAGTTGGCCGTCCAGTGGTAAGTTCCGTTCACTGCCTGATATATTATATAAAATTAAGTTTACATATTAAAAAAATTATAATATCATGATTATATTAAAAATTGATATCAAATAAAAATTAAATTTGATCTCACATAAAAATAAAAATTAATATCAACAACGTTAATATCATATAAAAATAAAACTTATTATCAAATTGTAATAAAAATTGAATAAAAAAATTCTTTTAAATTTTTTAATTATTTGTTATTTTATCAACAAAAAACCAAAATTTTAAATTATAAAAACGTTCAATATCAATTTTAGCTCTTTAAAGCTTGTTTATATAAAAGCAGGTAAGAGAAAGCGAGAAGTGTTTGGAGGCAGGTAAGAGGCAAGGGAGCAGTAAAAACTGCCTGGAAGGAAAGTAGGAGGCAGGTGGTATTACCTCCAAGTTTTAAGTAAATAATTGATAAGAGGCAGGTAGGACGCTGCTAAACTACCTCAGAGGCAAATAGGAAACGGTGTGGAGGCGGGTATAAGACAGTTCAAACCTGTCTTCCTAATTGAGGCACCCCAACATTAATGGGTTATAGTAAAATTTTAACAAACACTTAATTGTCCATACGATGGGACAGATTGCCTATTCAGTAAAAATACTGTTCACTACTAAACTGAGCCATGTTAAAGTAAGACTTTCACGCACTTGTCGTGGAATTTTTAAGAACCTGTCAGTTTTTGGTCCACATGTTGAGACTCTTGCATGTCCAGTAATAATACTGTTTGCCGCTCAAGTTAATAATGTAGTAAATTTTGACAAATTTACTAGTTATTGGTTCACATCGCAACACTGTTAGAAGTCACTAAAATACTTTTTGCCGCTCCAGTTAACTAAATTAAAGTAAAATTTCAATAAACCTGGCAGTTATTTTTTTCATATGGTGGAACCCGCGCCTGTCTAATAGAAGTAAGGCTGGATGCTCAAGTTAACCAAATTAATGTAAAGCTTTAAGAATTCTGCCGGTTATTATTCCACTTAAGACTTTTGTCTGCCCAGTAAAAGTACTGTTTGCTGCTAAAATCAACAAAAATATCGTAAAAATTCAAGAAAACCTGTCAGTTATCTGCCCTCACGGCAGTACTATGGTCCGTCCACTAAAACTACTATTTTCTACTCAAATTAACCAGATTAAAGTAAATTTTCCACGAACGTACCAGTTATTGATCCACACGATGGGAATTTCGTCAGTCCAGTACTCTGTTCATTTCTCAAAGTTATTGGTCGACAAAATGAGATTCGCATCAGCTCAAGAAAAATACTGTTCGCTACACAAGTCAACCAGACTAAAGTAAATTTTCCACAAACCTGCCAGTTACTTTACGCTATCCAGGTTGGTCAGGTTAAAATAAAGTTTTCACAAACAAGTTACTTTTTTTACTTTTGCAAGTTACTTTTCGCAATTTAAGTAAATCAGAATAAAGCGAGATTTCCACAAACCTGCCAGTTATTGGTCCACACGGTGGGACTCTCGTCAGCCCAGTAAAAATACTGTTCGCTGCTCAAGTCGACCAAATTGATCCAAGTCGGAATTGTGGTTAAACCGGTCCCGATTGTGTCCAACACTGAAACGTAGGCATCGTATTCGGCTTGACTGGAGAACGAAGGGACATCTCCGCCCAGCTGAAAACACTCGCTGCGAGCGAGTCCAAGAGGTCCTTTTCCTGCAATAAAAAATTTACAATGAAAATTCTCACACCAAAACCAAATTACAGATTACCATTACAGATTACAGACCTGTACATTACGGTTTCCGAATGCTATTTCATATTACTGATATTAAAAAAAAAACTGAGATTGCCAAATTTAGTTTATAGAAACTAAGAAAGTCATTTTTTCACTAGAAATAATAAGTTTTACAAATCTTATCTCTTAAGCATAGAGATTTTTATTATCGAATAAATAAATATAATACAATAGATTTAGAAAATCACCAGTTTTTTCCATTTTTATTAGGCATTATGTAACATAGAAACCATAATATTTTAGAATTAGCTTTTTACTGGGAAATTTTACCTAAAAACAAATATTTTCCTTAAATTCAGCCAAAACTTTCAACCATTAAGGTCAAACTGAAACGCAGTCAGTCAAAAATTATTAAATAATTAATTAAAAAACTAGCAGACAAGTTTGTAGATTGAAAATTTTATTAGCTCTAGATAATAACTTTTTATAAACACACAAATGTGTGCCATTTTTTTAAATGTGAAATCAAATGAAATGTAAAATGAAATGAATTGAAATTTTTGGATGGAATATGTGTGAAAAGTGTTTGTGAAATGTGTGAAATTTTTTTCCAATATTATTCGTTTTTAAACAAACTTTACTAATATTTACACTTACCTCCGTTTTTATAGCATTTAAAACCGGAATCCAACCATCCAGCTGGACATGAAGAAACAAGATCTATGCTGAAAAATAAAAATTCCAGCGTGCATAGTTCTAGAAAAATCCAAACATAATGTATTTTCATTTTTTTAGATTTATCTCTATTAATATTATTAAGAATTTGACTTGTAATGCTTTACATTTACATTATAAGTTAATAGCGTTTGAAACCGAATTAGATATAGCGTTTGAAAATAAAATTTAAACAATTATACAAATCTGTATTTTCGGTATTCGTAATGTTTGCCAAATTAAATTAAATTTTTTACGTACTTTGCACAAGATGCAGTTATATTTAAAAAAGTCTATATCGCTACTTTTATGAAAATATGTTTAAAGATTTTAGAAAGATTGTTTTCTTTTTTAGTTATAAATAATTTAAAACATCCAAATAACATAAAACAAACATGACGACTAAACACAATGGTCTATTTTCTTAGAATGGCCTTAGAAATCTCCCGAGCTACTAAACAAAACAAATTTAAATTTTTTTTGTGTCTCAAAGCTTTTTTTTCTTTTCACCTTGTCTCAAAGCCTTAAACAAAATGAACAAAAACGATATATAGGAAATAAAAAAATACAAATTGTAAATTAGCCATAAATTACAATTTAGCCAAAAATAGTTAGCCAAAAATCAAAGTAGGTAGTTAAGTAGGTAGTTAACTACTTTTAAAATTATAAGTAGGTAGTTAATTAGTTAAATAAAATTACAAGTAGGTAGTAGGTAGGTAGTTAACTACTTAAAAATTTTTAAACTAGGTAGTTAAGTAGTATGTAGTTAAGTAGGTAGTTAAGTAGGTAATTTTTTAACTAAATATATACTTATAGAATTCAAAAAATTCGAAATCTTAATGTAAAAAATACTTTGTCACATTTAATAATTAAATATTTCCATATTTTATTGGTTTTTTGCTAGTTATTTATGTTTCAAAATACTTTTAAGGCTGCTAGATAGTTGAGATATAATCAGAAGCGCAGCCTCTTCTATAAAAAACACGAAAGCATCAAAATCAACAAAACAATAGAGCCAATAAAAATCTAAACATACATAACAAAATATACCCATATTCGAATAAAAACCTAAAAATGCAAACATACCTGAATCAACAAAAGCAAGCAACTCTGGGGCCCCCAAAAACCGGAAAAGGAGCGAGCACAGAGCTAAAGCTCCCTCACCGAAACTCGAAATGCTCTACCGAGAAACCTCGCAGGAAAAACGACCAGCTAAGACGCAAGACGGACGGGACACCCCTACTGAATACATAAAGAACCACAGAATACACACTCTGGATTGTAAATTATAACCTACCTATAAAATTACTAACAACGGAAGAGCGAAAAAATATCCACCACTAAAGCAGCCATATGCAACAATAAAAATATAAAAAATAAAAAAATAAATCGGACGGGAGCGCGCGACAATCAATAGACGAAATATCAAAATCGAAACAGAAAAAAATCTTTATATGAATACTATGAAGCTACAATAACTCCAAAAAATTAACGAGAAAGAGAGCGAACCTCGAAAATGTATGAACCTGAAAAACCATTAAAAATGTTGTAAAAATAAACCATCAATCCAGAAAAATCAAGCACAAAACAAAAGCCAAATAAAAAATCCAAAAAAGGTAAATCAGTCACGAAAAAAAGAAACAGAAGAAAAACACACGATATATTCTTCGTCCATACAATACGAGACCGAGACTTTTATAGTATACCAAAATACATGAAGTGAAATACATAAGTGATATGAAAATAATACATATCAGAGAGACCAGATCTTAAATAAGTAAATTTTAATATATCTTAATAAAAGACATAAATCAACAAAAAGCGAAAACAAAAGAGAAAAAAGTCGAAAAAAAAGCCTATAAAAAAGAGCATAACAACATAAGCAAAAACTAAACGAAAAGACTAAAACAACTCTTAATCTTAAAAATAATATTTGAAACTTCAGAAAACAAAACCGAATAAAAACAAACAAAAGCTTAGTTAACCAATAAATAAAACAATCACATAATTCTCAAAATAAACTTACAAGAACCAGCTAAACGACACACAGAAGTATATTCCAAAAAAATACAAAAAAAACGCAAGCCACAAACCACTCAAAATCAAAATAAAACTTAGCATCGCATAAATTAATTATCAATCTATAAGCAAAACATACTTCATAAAAAATCAAATAAAGTAACCGAAAAACATAAAAACAGATTAATATAAACTTTCTTAGCTCTATTAACATAAAACAAAACCTTCAATAAAAAAAACCCATAAAATCAATTTCAATTTTCACAGAACAATAATTAAAAAGCCGATATCGTATTCTTATACTAAAAATAAATAAAACAAAATTAACACAACGATAACTTATTACAGAAATTTCATACACCCATACTTTATAAAAACAATACATAACAACATAAAAAATCCATAAGAAATTAAAAATAAAAAAAACCAAACAAACACACAACAACACAACAAAAAAAAAAAACACCCAAACACCACCCAAAAACCAACCAATACAGTTAAAATTCAGGAAGCTTTTTACAAGAAAAAATTTAATTTATTCTAAAGTTAACTTAAAAACTTAAACTTAATAACCCACTTGGGGTGGGTTTAAAAAACAAGACGATATATTAACATTGTTTGTCTCATTTATATCATCTTGTTAAACAACGGAAGCGGGAGAGTGCAAATTTTGTTTAAAGGTGTGGTGCAAAGTCGAACTTTTTGGCTTCGATTTTGATGTTTTTGTGAAAACTTTACCCCTGCCCCCAATAGCCGACAAAGATTTTTTCAAGAAAATATCTCCAGTGGTTTAGAAGTTATGATCTCCCCTCCCCCAAAAAAGGGTTTTTTTTTCAATTTTGTACGTGAAAGCTTGCTCAATGGGTATAATGATTTAAGTTAAAAATTATGCATTAAAAAAAGCGTCTATTTACTTTCTACTTTAATTTGATTCCTTGATCGTTAAGATCGGTGCAGTATTTTTCGAGATATTGCGTTTCCCCTACAAAACACCCGGGATTTTTTTGCTATAAATACGAAGTGACGGCAAAAATGATGGGCAAACTTCATCAAATTGTTGCCGTCGTTTGGTTTTTTGAGCAAAATAATCGCGGGTTTTTTGTACCAGAAACGCAATATCTTCACAAATACTGCACCAATCTTAATGATCAAGGTATCAAATTAAAGTAGAAAATAGCCGTTTTTTTGAGTGCATAATTTGTAAGTTATACCTATTGAGCAATCTTTCACGTACAGAATTGTCAAAAAACGCCATTTTTGTGGGGTCATAACTTCTGAACCACTGGAGATATTTTGTTGAAAAATTTTTTGTGAGCTATTGGGGACAGGAAAGGAGTAAAAATTGTAGACCAAAAGTTTAATTCCGCAGTTCACTTTTAATAAAAACAAGAGTTTATAACTTACCCCTAGTTCACTATTCATTTTATAACAAAATTATGATTGCTTTCAAATACTTTCTTAACTTAAATATTTTTTAAACTGTACATTGGATTCACAATAAATATGATCAATCCATTTCTAAAATCATCTAATTTTTTTGCTTTTTTCTATTTAAAAACTTCAATAAAAATAACCGTTTTTACACTAGATTAAATAAAAACCAACAGATTTTTGTTCTATTTTAACTAAAAGAAGTAATCTAAGATAGCCTAATTATGATTTATTTCAACCATCTATTTTATGACGTATTTTTTAAAAAACTTTAACTAAAGCATTACTACAATTTGAATTGGGTTCATAAATTGTAAAGCACCGTGTGTATAAAATCGCTGTTGAGTGCCCAAGTATGGATTTTTATTGAAGACCTTCTGCGCGTGCAAATTACCATGGATATATATACATGCTGTTACATTTTGTTTAAAACAGCTGAGCTTTTTTTTGTAATATGTGCTCCCCGCAGATATTGATGGTTTAAAGAGACTACCTATTTGACTGTCTTCTTCACTAACTAGTTTCTGCCTACTTCGCTGACTACTTTCTGCCTTCTTTGTAACTACTTTGTTAACTACTTGTATTAACTACTTTATTTTCGGAAAGTAGGTAGTTAAGTAGGTAGTTAACCACTTTTAGAAAGTTAAGTAGGTAGTTAAGTAGTTAGCCAAAATCATGGTAGTTAAGTAGTTAACTACTTAAGTAGTTATCACAACACTAGTAATTTAATACATTACAGTTTGTATTTTTTATATGTTTCCGATTTATCGTCCTGTACGAACCAATACTAACTTTGAAAAAAGGAAATTCTAATAAATCACACAAATCAATAAACCACAAATTTACATTTATTAGCAACTACAATTTATTTTATTTTTTTATTTTTATTCATGCCTCAGAATAAAACAAAACACTGAAACAAAAACCATAAATTTGGTATTTTCAAATCAATTAACTTTATTATAATTGTGTTTTATTTAATTAATAAAATCAGTACTGTAAGTATTTTCATTGATTTTCTAAATTTAAATTTTCATTCAATTCTCTCAAAAAGGTTCCCCCATTTTGCGGGCCATAATTTTTTTTTTTTTTTTTAAAAAATTGCTCTAAACCCCCCCACCAATCTCTAAACCCAGGGTAAAAGGGAAAAATAAGGCGTTAAACCCGGGCCGGCGGCCGCCCGGGCGGCCCCCCCCTTGTGCCGGTGTCGCAGAATAGATCTTCCCCCTATTTTTCTTCCCACGGAAGGTCTATTCTAGAGCGCGCCTGAACAGATCTTCCCCCCGGAAGATTTATTCTGGTTCGCGCTGGAATAGATCCCCCCCGGAAGATTTATTCTGATTTACGCCAGAATAGATCTTCCCCCTCAGAATATTTATTCCCCCCGGAAGATCTATTCTGGTTCAAACACCAGAATAAATCTTCCCCCCTTCAAAAATTTGCATAAATAGCGGGAATAAAGTAACACTTATATACGTTCTCGTAATACTTGTTAAATTAAGATTACAACATTTTTTTAAAACCAAAACATAGGTAACAGTAATTTTTTTGTTCTTTTTAGGTATTGCTACTCCAGATAAAATATAAATTTGATTTTTTTATTATAATTATTGGGATTTTAATAAATTTATGGCTAAAACAAATTTTTTTCCAATAGAAATTTTAAATATTTTTAAATATATTTTTTTGGCAAACGATTATATAGAAAAATTATCTTCATTGTCATTGATATATATAAATAAATATAATGAAAAACAAAGTATTTTAACTACAATCGTAATGCAATTACTCTGCTTTTGCCAAAAGTTAAATTTAAATGAACATCGATGTAGTGAGTTTAAATTTCTGTACTGAATTTCATTCGATAAAAGCAATTTAGAATTTACTTTATTTTAGAATCTTGACGAATAATCAATCATAAAAATAATTTTAAACATATACAAAATTAATATTTTTTACGTGTGTACTGTGTGAGACTTTTCATAAACAGTCCCTTCTTTGAAAATTCTTTTTAACACAAAATTTCAAAAGTTATCTCGAGGTTCCTGCATTCAATGATAAATATAAAAGTTTTTTCACCCCGACAGAACTTTTAGAATCAAGAAATTTAAGATTATTAAAGGTTAAATTCATAATTTTATTTACGTTTTGAGCTAAATTGTCAGGTTTATGCTCAGGTTTTTTTGTGTAAAATTTTAGTTTTTACTAAGGTCTCAAAATTAGAACTAAAATCTTTCAACGATCCTCAAAACGTGTTTTTACAAATTTATATAGTATGATGTTACGTCGCACGAAAATGAAAAAAAAATAAATGCTTTATTTGAGATAAATTTTTTATATATATGTAAAAAAAAACAAAATGAGAATGTATCTTTTGTAATAAAACAAGTAAGAAATACAAATTATGAATGTACGAAAAATCATTTTAAAATAAAAAAATACATCAAATAATAACTATACACAACATAACAACTGCAAAACTTTCTTCAAAAATTCGAATTTTTAGAATTTTCTTAAACTATAAGTTAAAACTGGAAAGCGTAAAAATACAATAAATCCGAAAGCAGCGTAAAAATAACAGATCATTTAATAAAGAATATGCCGCTTTTTTAATGGCCTCAAGTAGATAATGAAAAGCATGATGAGTTCTTAAGTTACAGTATGTTCATATAAGTTTATAAAATAATGTATTTAAAAATTTACCAAAATTCAGGGATTGCTTGTATATATCCGTGAAATTTAATTACAATTTGTCAGTTTGAAATTTTGATGTGTTCCTACCATCCAATATCATGCACCAGAGCTCAAGCCATATGAAACGAAAGGAGCTCCAGAGTGCTGCTTCTTAAATGAGGGATATAAAGCTTACTTACGCTCGAATATGTTTTGAATTATTTTTTTTGCATTTTTAGATTAGTCTTTATTGTTTTTATAAAGTTTTGAAATATAGTTAGTTAGTTGAAATAGTACCAGATAGGGGAAGCTAGATTTGAAAAACGAAATTCTGTTCCCGAGCTTGAAGCTTCGAGGAATATCACCAGTTTTTGCGCAAAAACTTATGAGAAAATCAATTTTTTGAAAATAAAATTGTTTTTAAATAAAACGAATTTTTTTTCTTCAAAATTTTATAATTTTATAAAACTACTGGCCCCAAAACAGTCAAAAACACAACGTAAATGAACAAGCAGAAACAAGAAAATTATGAAGGCTCAATTTTAGAAGTTTTTAAGTATTTTAACAGTTGCGAACATAACTATCAGAAATTCTGATTACATTAGACTAACTAGTGTAAATTTTAGCATATAAGTTCTTTTATGAAACCCAGACTAAAATTTTATAAAATTGCTTCGCATCTCTCTTTTTTTAGATTAATCCAATAAATTTTGAAAAATTCAGTCGGTTACCACTTGCCAGTAAACATTATCTACATTGCGGAGATATACCATGGTAGTTTTGGAATACAGGACATTTTCTTTATTTTTATCGGTTACAGGATGCCGCAGCCAAGCATAATTGGTAGGATTTCGCCGAAGGGGGTATCTTCCCCAAATATAAATTGGTGTCGGGAGTACTTTTCCAGCAGCTAGTATTTCTGTGGTCGTTCCCCATGCATTTTTATTCATTCCAGAAAATTTAACGTATTCTTTACCGCTTACTCTAACTTCCCGTCCTTCTGGGTTTTGCCAAATATAAGCGCAGGTATTTTTGGAGATATATTCGCATAATTTTTTGCGTACTGTTCCATGTTCGTGCTCCGAGCCAGAAATAATGAAAGCCAAACAACGAAATAAACAGTTCCCATCCCCCGCAACGTCTTTAATCTGAAGTTTACAAGTGAATTCTCTACTTGGTTTCTGAAAACTAAAACCCAAAATTTCACATTTTTCTTCCTGCCAATTTAATATTTAATGTCTGGAGCACGAAAAACATCTACCTGTTCAGAAAAAGGTGCTATTTGAATATATTCGTTTATGTTTTCTTTGGTTTTCTCAATTTTTATTCTTTTTTGGGTAGTATATTTTGCTGATGAATTATTTTCGATGTTAGTTTTGAAAACGGAAGAGTCATCTTCTGTTGTCGTACCCTCATGAAATCGTTTAAGTCGATTTGCTGAGCACACTTGTTTAACCAATTTGCCATTGATTGATTTCAACTTGTACGAACCTTTTCCTAACGTCTCAGCAATAATGAACGGTTCTTTTCCCCAGTTCACCTCGATTTTTCCTCCCATGCGAGTATTTTTTCGGACATTTTTGCGAAGAACTTTTTCGCCAATCTGCAAATAATGTTTAAAATATAATTTGTGTAGAAAAAAACAGAAAAGAATGCAGAGTAAACTAACTTTTAAGCCGCCGATTATATCTGGCTGTCCGAGTGGTAAATTTAAACAAAAGTTATATTAATACAACATTCAAAACTTGATGTCATTAAATAACTAACCTTGCAAATTTCGCTCAATATATTTTTTGCTTAAATTTGCCACTTTAGTGTATACTGAAAAATTGCGTGCCATTTTTAATTTTAACACTTCCAAATAACTTTGCGTTCATGGCGCCATTCGTGTCATAAAATTAAACACCATCATACTTTTTTGATAAAATAATATAAAAACTTATGGACCTATCTAGCACTTTGGGTCGGCGGTCCCGTCGCGAAATAAATTTTTAAATCTTTTAAATTTTAAAGTTTTTTAAATCAATAGTTTTTATTAAATATTTTCTGAATCAGGAGATTTAACAACAAAATTAAAATAATTTTAACTATTTTTTTAATGTTTGATCTATGTTTTAAACTAATTTTTTGGTAAACAAAGTTTTTTATATGAACATTTGTTGGCTTAATCACAAAAACGAAACTTTTGATATTGCTTTAATTTAAAACATAAAGCCACTAAAATTTTTGAAATATATGTTTTTATTATTTGTAGTATTTCAAATTTAAAAAAATACTGCAATGGAATCCATATAATATAAGAGACATTTTGTTTCGTGACGGGACCACCGATCTAAATTTTGTTATAAGTGGTTGATTCATATTTCAGCAAAGGACAATTGATTTATTCAAAAATTATGTCGCAGTGTAGCTTACATTACACTATAATATTATTTAGGAACATTTGTATTTTAAAAATAACTTTTGTAAAAGCGATAAAAAAGGCTGAAAAATATGTATCAATATATTTTCTAATCTTACCATTTTTAAAATATATCAAAAGGTACCTGGTACATGGGTCCTAGGTGCTTCAAGTCGTAGCTTGATTTCTGACTTTCTTGGTTTTTTTGAAGATTCTGCAGGCCGTAATCCCTAGCATCATTAACTGCCTCTTCCAATTCTTTTATACGGTCGGCCACTTCGTCTTCAGGCACTTCTTCACTCCACAACTGTTGGTTTCGTTGATCTTCGGACCTTTCTAAAATATTCTTTTTTGTTTGAATTAAATTAAAAGCCAAAATTTTGCACATGTATTTCAAGTCAGAAATGGCGGTTTTATAGAAAAACAATAAATCAATATTTCAATTAATCAAACACACGCACACACACACACACACACACACACACACACACACACACACACACACACACACACACACACACACACACACACACAAACACAGGACACCCAAAACCCCCCCCAGCTTAGCTCCGCAGCAACCCCTGGGGGTCCGGAGCTCCGGGGGTTGTTCTGGAGCTCCTAAAAGCGGAGCTCGAAGCTCCGGGGAACACAACTGGAATGCAATAACTAGAACACAACAATGGTAAAGTTCCTTCCACGAATGAAAACTCTATATCGCAATAACGCACTACTTTAATACTAAGTTTAGGCGATATAATAATTCGTAAAAGCTCTCCTTTAATTAAAGCAATTACCTAGTTCAATTTCAATTGGTAATCGTGGTTTTGTCCCAAAAAGTAGAGAAAAAGGAGACACTCTGGTGGATTTCTGCTTCCCGACTCTGTAACCCGACAAAATGGACCCAATGTAGATATCCCAGTTATTTTGTTCTTCGTTAACTAGACCGATCAATTTCATTAATAACGTTTGATTAAAACGTTCGGTTAATCCTAAAATTTCAGTTGTAACTATATTTGAAAAAACTATTTAAACGTTTCTTCGTTTTATTATTAATAACAATATTATTATTATTATTATCGCGATACAGTTTAAAAAGTTTTCGTATTATAAATTGGGATATTTTTTAACAATATTAATGAGTTTTAGTTAGTAAACAGTGAAATTCGTAAAAATACAGAAAGCTCTTTTGATTTCAGTTTTTTATTAGGATTTTATTAAAGGTAGTTTAAGCACTTTTAAGCTATGAAAATATTGTGGTTTTAAGTTCGTTTTTTTACAAGAAAAATGCAAAAATCTGTGTTATAAAATTGGTAAGGTATAAAGGATAATGCCAAAGATTTTGTAGGAAATTTGTAAAAAATTACATTTTTAAATAAGCCACATACGAAGTTTGTCTATATTTAATTACAACACTTTTGAGTTTCTAATTTTTACATTTTTAATAAAATAGTTAAAATTGTAACATAAAAATAAACTAAAGCACCGGTCGGTTTATTTTAAGCTTCATCTCGACAGCCTGATTGTAATTTTTCATAAAGTTATTACTGTCTTACACGTAGATTATTTTACATGTTAACCGCGAATTTGCAAAGAAAAAAAAACTGCAAATGTAAAACTTTTTTTCACGATTTGATTCTTTTGATTTTTAAACCAAATCATGGGTCGATTGGAAAAGCAGGAAAAAACTTAGTTTTTTGTTGAATTCGACGTATATATTATTTCACATGTTGAAACATAAAATATTTTGAATTATTTGAAAGTAGAAAATGTAGAAAACTTTTATCTATGAGTTTTGCGTTTACAATTTTTTACTTTGTAAACTTCGCATTGCAAAAAAACTTCGAACGAATCCTCAGATAAGTTTTTTTTCCGTAACGTAAAATTTTTTTATACGTTGAACGTGGAATATTTTGACTTATTTAAATTATTCGACAGTGTATTATGTAGAAAAATTTTATCAAGGAATTTTGCGTTCACAAATTCTTATTTCTACATAATAAAAAGTTTACATGTGGATTGCTTAACATATAATTAGAACAATTGTTTGACACACAGTTGTACATTCTCTACTCTTATTTAATTTTTTTACAAACCATAATAATACCGTTTGTCTGCGGGTGGTATGCTGAAGCAATTTGTTGCTCTATTCCCAGTTGTTTACAAAGAAATTCATTTAAACTGTTCACAAACTCGCGTCCTAAAAACAAATTTTTGTATGTATATACGACTGTTTAAAAAAATAAAAGGTATAAATAGTTTTTTCCTTCCTCCCAAGTGTCTCCATCTAGTTTTGCCACCATTCTAACATTTGGCACCCACAACTGGAAGAGTTGCGGTCACTAATATTGAAACGCGTCTTAAAAATAACACATTTCATCGTTATTACATAATATAAATTAGGCATATTTTATATCTAAAATCAAAAGATAAAATTTAATCAAATTCAAGGCTTAATTATTATTTTACTCAAAGTTATTACAATGCATGATATAAAATGAGATAAACCCTTTATAAAATGAAATAAACTAATTCTATAAAATTTCACATTGATTATTATGGCGTTTCCCACAGAATGTAAAATGAGTTTTGCTTATTAGTGGTAGAGAGTGGCGAGATGACCAGAGTGCGTACAGTAAACACACCAAGTTTAACATAAGCAAAAATTGGATTTAATCTTTTATAGATTTGACCCCCGATTGCTGTACTTCAAAACCTACCCACATACGAGGCAAGTTTTTTTTCTTTTTGTCTGGTGTGTTCTCTAATTGGTCAGTTGTATTAAAAAGACTGTGTTTAAAAAGTTTTGTTTTAATATCCAGATAAATTGCCTTAAATATTGGTAGGTTTCTTAGTACATTGCTTTGCTCAAAGCTACTGCGTACATGGCATATTTTCCTGTTGCCATTGTTAGTTTTTTCCTATAGTTTAATATCTAAAATACAGTAAAAGGGTTTTATGAATTGTTTCAACAGGAAAATAACTAATAATTATCAAGACGAATTAAGTAGTTTTGTAAATTTTTTAGTAAGGCTTTATAAAAATACAATTCCAGTCAAACTTCTGTCAAAAAATTTGCATTTCTGACCAAATTGTTAAATTAAAAAAATTCATGAACGGATATTTCGTGAATTTCAATTTGATCAGCGGACGCTTCGCATTAAATTAATATTTTATATTATATATACTCACAAGTGTAATACTGGCCGTTCAAGTCAAATAATTTTTATACTTCTGTTAAAAAATCAAAAATAGTAAAAAATTGAAAAATTTGAAATAGTAAATAATCAATAGGGTAGTGCATTTAATTTCGGCACTTTTTCGTTTTTCCAATGTAACTTTTTACTGTATGGCCCGATTTTCATGTTTGATAGCTCATTTTAAAGCTTTTGCGATACTGCGTTGCGTCATAAAAGTTTCAATGTACAAAAGTTGTTTTTTTTACTTAATTAAATCAGTTTTTAAAAAAATGGAAAATATTTTTTTTTCAAAAGCGGTTTCGTATTTTTTCAGGAATATCTAGTATATAGATTTTAGGATTTTACTGTATTTTTGAAGGATATACGATAGCATTTAAGATTCTACTGTATTTGTCTTAAAAATGCAGTATATTTAAATCATTTTAAACCTGAAAAATACCCTATGAGTTGTTGGCTTTTAAAAACAGGATTTTGTAATTTTTCTGTGTATTTCTAAATTTTACTAAGAAACAAATTTCCTTCAATTTTTTATTTCTTAAACAAATGTAATTGCTTTTTTAGATTTTTACAATTTCCTGGAACATGCGGCAAAATCTTAAAATTTTATTTAATAATAAGATAATGATTATTGCTCAGGAATTTCTTTTATGTCCCTTTATCTTCCTTCAATTTTCAAATGCTGTTTGTGCAATAATTAAAAAAACGCGTTTAAATGTAAATAAATAACATTTTCAACCAAATAAGATAATTATAGTTGCAATACAAACATGCGGACAAACTTTACTTCTGCTATTCGAATGAAGTCGACTAACGGCCAATAAAAACGCAAAAGAATGGCCTGGTATGCGGGTAGCTTCGAGCAAAGCAATGTATGGAGAAACTTGAGAGTACGTTCGAGGCAATATATTTAAATATTAAAACAACACATTCTACACAGTACCCACTATTATAGTACAGCTCAGCAGTCAGAGAACACCACTCAGGAGGAAAAAACTTGCCTCGTATGCGGGTAGGTTTTGGAGTACAACCAAATAATGAGCAAGAGCTAAGGTTTTTTCTTTTATATAAATCTTTTGCTAGTGTCACAAAGTTTAGTTTAAAATATAATTTTCCGTGTTTTAGACGTGTTTTCGGTCTTAGCAATCACAAAGGCTTAAATCACTTTAACATCAAAACTGATATCAGGTTCAAAAATAAACATTTAGTTTATGCAGTAAAAATAAATAAATAGATAACAACCGTAAAATTGTGAAAACAAAGAAAAAACATCGTACATACATTTTTGTAAAAAAATTAAGTTTAAAAGGTTTTTACCTTGATCAGATAGAAAGTATTTTGGAGCCAAATATCGATAAATGATGTTTTCAAGCAAAGCTTTTCCTACCGTTCCCGCAGTTTTGTCTGGAATTGGAACAGCTTCAACCCATCTGGTTAGATATTCGGTGCAGACTAGGATGTACCGATTTTCATTTTTAGTAACATTCAATGGTCCTACTAAGTCCATTCCCCATCTGCTGAATAAGTCTCTCGAAACAGGAATCGGGTGTAAGCTTGCTGCTTCTGGCCTGTTCAAAGGATTAGAAACTTGGCATGGTAAACAAATTTTACAGTATTCTCGAGCATCGTCTGCTAATTTACGCCACCAAAATCGTTCTGCTATTTTTTCGATAGTTCTGTTTTGTCCAAAATGTCCTCCTCCCACAGGTCCTTCATGACATTCCTTTAAAATTCTTTTTTTCTCCTCTTCTCCACGAACAACCTGTTGCTTTACAGGTTCTCCAGAAACTAAGTCTTTGCTTATGTGGTATAAGATTCTATTGGCAACTTGAAAACTGTTACATTTGATGCGTAACTTTCTTTTTTTATTTTTATTAAAGCCATCAGGGTACTCTTTTCCAAAATGTAGTTCACAATGCACTGATATTCAAACGGATCCATTTTTAGCTTCGTAAAATTTAAAACAAATGAAGATTTTTTTAAAACAAACAATTAAAATATAACACGATATTCGAAACTGAAGCGAAACAAATAAAAAACGAAAACGCCACAAAATTTTGAAAAAATCCATAATTGTAAAAAATCAATATATGCAAATTTTTGTTGTATGTTTTATTATAGGGGGGAAGATTTATTCTGGTGTTCTCTCTAGAATCAATCTTCCCCCCTGTTCGACTGTTACACGTATGTTTTGTGTGTACGTTAATGTACCATCCGGAAGGGGGAATAAATATTCTAAGGGGGGAAGATTTATTCTAGAGTGAACCAGAATAAATCTTCCGGGGAGGGGAAGATCTGTAACGGGGGAAGATCTATTCTACGACACCGGACCCTTTGTGATCAGCAGGAAATAAAAATTTGCATATTATACACTTAACCTTTGTAAATTACAGTATTACTTGATAAGAAGCAAAAGTGCTTAGGTGTATATTAAAAAGTTTTAAATAACTAATGTTAAAAATATTATAATATATAAATCTAAAGTTTTTAGTAAAATTCATGAGGTATTTCGCGAGTTATGAGGAAAGTAAAACAAGCATTTTTAGCATTTTTTGAAAAAAATGGTGATTTTTGGGTTAAAAAATACGTTAATTTTTTGAGCGGAAATCACTTTATTTGTATCAAGTAAAGAATATTAATGAAGTTAGGACTAATATCTGTTACATATTTAAGTTTGAAAGCAATCCAGCAATTTTTAAGCAAAACAGCCCCTAGGTAAAAAAAACTGCTTTTTTCGGTAAAAAAGGGTCTCAGACGGGTCTTAGGTTCAATTTCGGATATAAAAATTTCAAAAATCGAAGTTTTTTCATTATGTTTGGTATGACTCTGGTATGTCAAAAGGGATTTGTTTTTTTTTATTTTTTTGGGTTCGCAAATTGAAGAAACGTACGTTCGAAAATTTGTTCAAAATTACGCTAAAAAGAAATATTTTCTCAAAAATTTATGAAGCATTTTCAAATAACATAAATAAAATCATGTAAAAGCCCGTGTTGTTGTCTTTAAAATGACGTTTTTAGTTTTTTTGTAGCTGCTCTGGAACAAAAGTTATAAACGTTGGCGTAATACACCCTATTTAGTGCGTTTTTGAAAAATGGCCGAAATTGGAAAAATTAATTTTTCGACCAAAATTTTTTTAACGACCCCCACTAAATTTTCTAACGAAGAAACTTAATTGTTTTTGTAAGGTAAATTTGTATTTTTTTTTTTCCAAATTATTAGATGTTTTTTAATTTTTTTCAAATTTTTAAAATCAGGGAAATTTTTTGAAAATTTTAGCAATTTTCAAAATGACATAAAAAATGTTAAAAAAATTATTTTTTTAAAAAAAACAGTAAAAATAAAATTCCCTTTATATATAATGATTTATTATTTTCAATACTTACAATACATTAATAACCTATGTCGTATTTTTTTCGAAATTTCAAGTAAAAAACAAAGTGGCACAAAAGGTGGTATTATTATACAACCCATTCGGACCTGATAATGGAATTTTTTTAAAATTAATGCAATATAACCAAAATTATATACTAGGAAGCTCAAAATGTTTTTTGCATCCAAAAGTTTAATAATTTTGCGCAATTTTCTATCTTTTCAATTTTCGGACAACCGTTCCTTAAAAGACCTAAAAAAATGAATCCCGAAAAAAATTTAAAATTTGAAACGCTATTTTTGTCAGGATTCGCTTGGCTGTCATTTTGAGCCCTTTCTTAGGGGGTTTAACGGTGGGGGGGGAGAAGGGGTGGAAATTTCTAAAACACAGTGGACACGGGGGAAATTTTTTTTTTTCAAACCATGATGTGCAAAAAAAAAGATGCAAAAAATTGGTTTAAAAAAAGCAAAAAAGTGAAATTAAAGTAGAAATGTCCGTAAAGATCCGTTGAGATTAAGGTATTTAAATTCGAAGCTAAATCTACGGGCCGGCACATATTTTCACTATACCGCGGAGATTGCCCCCCTGATAAATATCATATCATTTTTATTTCACAATTATATCAAAAATATATTATATATTTTTGATTATTTATGTAAACATATCATATATTATGACAATACCCCAATCACAATATTACAATCATATATTATGTAGACATTTAAACATTATCAAGTAAACAGTAACAAATTTAGCTGTTCAAATTCTATTTATAATAGTTGGTTAATTCCGTTTCTTGAATTATTGAATAAAATGCTTTCTACTCGTTGTTGTTATTAATAGATTAAAAACCTTAAATTAATAAGGTTGCTTAATTTTATTTTACTATATTAATCCCAGCGTTTTTAACATAAATTAAGCATTTGGGAAATATGTACTTACCAGATGCTTTGCCTTGAGATTTTGACTAGAATTTTTAAAAAAAGGGTAAACTGAACTCCAAAAAAGTCTGACTGACCTGGCAATTAAAAAATAAACTAAAAAATTGAAAATTACCTACTGTGTTCCGTTAAACAGAATTCAACAGTATGTTTTGCTATTTCATCATATTCAGACTTGTTTTGCAGGATTACAATTCAACAAAACAAAAATTGCGTAATAATATAAATAGCAATATAAGGTTATCTTAATTAATTCATAAATTATCACACAAAAATTTCCAAATATTCACAAAATCCCTAAGTTTTAAAAGCCAAATTAAGAAAACTCCTGTCTTTAATGCCCAAAAAATCTTATTAAAAGTAAAGTAAACGCTACCTAATATTTTTATTGGTGATTTTAAATTTGCTGACGCAACCTTTGCACCGCAATTGCAGAAACACTTGTAATTTTAATGATATTATTGATTAATGACTAAAATAATTTTATAATTTTCTAACTTGTTTTTTGTGTGTTAGATTTTATTGTTTCATAAGAACAAATACTTTGTAAAATTCAATTTTTATAATCTTTTGTTATTCGGTTTTTGAAAGTTTTTGTCGTAAATTTCAACAAAAACATTTTAACTGTTTGCAATTTGTTAAGCCATTTTCCC
>JASAMX010025437.1:0-26795 GCA_030248175.1 Microlaimidae sp. YZB2_3
ACTGTACTCATTCATCATCTTGCTCAATCCGCTCTTAGTCCTATCTCTTCTGCCGCATCCAATTCACACATTCTGCACACCGCTGGAACCGCAACAGTTGCGAGCAAAAAAACTACCATTCAGATTTGAATTTTGGCACCCTGTTAATTTGCCAAGAGTATGAATTCGGTTGAAATTGATGTCCCAGTTGTGTGATAAACGTATGATCTACACACTAGCGGTTATTGAGACAGTGTCAGAACTTTGCAACATAGAATTGGGTGTAAAAATTGTGAAATTATTTGTTAATTATTATGTTCTTTTTTTATTATTGTTCTTTTTTTATTTTATTATTATTATTATTATTGTTCGTTATTATTTGTTACTTATTTGTTACTTATTATGTTCTTATTATGCATTTTTTTGCTACAACCACGTGAATAATGCGAAGATTTCCGTTTTAAAATCATGATACTTCAAGAAAAAAACAGGAAAAAAGTCTGAAGAAAATAGTCAAACAATACACCTGATTTCGTCTTGCAATGCCCTTGAATTAGAAGAAAACCAGCTATATTGTTTTTTTCTTCCTGATTTAATCCATTTGCGTAATTAATAAACAACATTCTTTTCTCATAAGATCCTTTTCTGCCAAGCATAAGATCATTTTCTGCTTACAAAAGTCGTTAGCAATTGCTGCATTGTTTTTCAATTCAGTTAATTCGAAAATAACAAGTCAAAATGATATAACATTGGATGACATGTGTAATGTATGTAAACCATCTATTAATTGATGTTTCGAGCACAAAAAAAAACAAGATATTATGGGGAAGAGTGGAAACTTTGTACAAAATCCACACAGGTTTTTGCAACCGTGCAGTTGTGAACAAACATGAAATAAAAAATGTAGAAAAAAATGTGGATACAAGTTTCAAGTAGAACCAAAAGAAATTTGAATTTTGTATTCAGTCTGTTATTCTTCTCAGCAATATATTCGTGATAAAACATTGTTACTCATTACAAGAATCGTCACAACCAGTTAATTTGTGTTGGGAATAAAATTTGCAAACTGAACATATTGTTTGCAAGAAATAGCATATACATATTTACAAGAACATAATAAGTAACAAATAATTTCACAATTTTTACACCCAGTTCTATGTTGCAAAGTTTTGACACTGTCGCAATAACCGCTAGTGTGTAGATCATAAATTTACTATACAACTAGGACATCAATTTTAACCAAATTCATACCCTTGGCAAACTGGCAGGGTGCGAAAAATCAAAAATCTTAAGTAGTTTTTTTGTCGCAATTCTTGCGGTTCCTAAAATGTGCAGAATGTGTGAATTGGATGCGGCAGTAAGGAGATAGGGCTAAGAGAAGATTGGGCGAGGAGCAGTGCGTGCATGACTGCGGTGAATTAGGTATTGCAATTTTGTCCCGCTGTCAAATCGGCAGGGTGCCAAAGTCAAAAATCTGAACGGTATTTTTTTTGCAACAACAATTGCGGTTCCAGCGGTGTGCAGAATGTGTGAATTGGATGTGACAGTAAGGAGATGGGGCTAAGAGAAGATTGGGCGAGGAGCGGTGCGTGCGTGACTGCGGTGGATTTGGTATCGCAAAATTGTCCCGCTGTCGAATTGGCAGGGTGCCAAAAATCAAAAATCTGAACGGTAGTTTTTTGCAACAACAATTGCGGTTCCAGCGGTGTGCAGAATGTGTGAATTGGATGCGGCAGTAAGGAGATAGGGCTAAGAGAAGATTGGGTGAGGAGCGGTGCGTGCATGACTGCGGTGGATTAGGTATTGCAACTTTGTCCCGCTGTCAAATTGGCAGGGTGCCAAAGTCAAAAATCTGAACGGTAGTTTTTTTTGCAACAACAATTGCGGTTCCAGCGGTGTGCAGAATGTGTGAATTGGATGCGGCAGTAAGGAGACAGGGCTAAGAGAAGATTGGGCGAGGAGCGGTGCGTGCGTGACTGCGGTGGATTAGGTATTGCAACTTTGTCCCGCTGTCAAATTGGCAGGGTGCCAAAGTCAAAAATCTGAACGGTATTTTTTTGCAACAACAATTGCGGTTCCAGCGGTGTGCAGAATGTGTGAATTGGATGTGGCAGTAAGGAGATGGGGCTAAGAGAAGATTGGGCGAGGAGCGGTGCGTGCGTGACTGCGGTGGATTCGGTATCGCAAAATTGTCCCGCTGTCGAATTGGCAGGGTGCCAAAAATCAAAAATCTGAACGGTAGTTTTTTGCAACAACAATTGCGGTTCCAGCAGTGTGCAGAATATGTGAATTGGATGCGGCAGTAAGGAGATAGGGCTAAGAGAAGATTGGGCGAGGAGCGGTGCGTGCATGACTGCGGTGGATTAGGTATTGCAACTTTGTCCCGCTGTCAAATTGGCAGGGTGCCAAAGTCAAAAATCTGAACGGTATTTTTTTTGCAACAACAATTGCGGTTCCAGCGGTGTGCAGAATGTGTGAATTGGATGCGGCAGTAAGGAGATAGGGCTAAGAGAAGATTGGGCGAGGAGCGGTGCGTGCGTGACTGCGGTGGATTAGGTATTGCAACTTTGTCCCGCTGTCAAATTGGCAGGGTGCCAAAGTCAAAAATCTGAACAGTATTTTTTTGCAACAACAATTGCCATTCCAGCGGTGTGCAGAATGTGTGAATTGGATGCGGCGGTAAGGAGATATGGCTAAGAGTAGATTGGGCGAAGAGCGGTGCGTGCGTGACTGCGGTGGATTTGGTACCGCAAATTTGTCCTGCTGTCAAATTGGCAGGATGCCAAAAATCAAAAATCTGAACGGTAGTTTTTTTTTCAAACTGTTGCGGTTTTAGCGGTGTGCAGAATGTGTGAATTGGATGCGGCAGTAAGGAGATAGGGCTATGAGCAGATTGGGCGAGGAGCAGTGCGTGCGTGACTGCGGTGGATTTGGTACCGCAAATTTGTCCCGCTGTCAAATTGGCAGGGTGCCAAAAATCAAAAATCTGAACGGTGGTTTTCTGCCACAACAGTTGCGGTTCCAGCGGTGTGCCGAATGTGTGAATTAGATGCAGGAGTAAGGAGATAGGCCTAAAACATAAAGTGGGAAGAGGTTTTGTTTAAATTTAAGTGAAAAGTCAGGCATTTTTTGACAGAAATATTATTTGATAAAAAGGTGAATTGAACGGATAACCTTTCGGGGGTATCAAATAAACGTGAAAAGACCAACATTTGTGGAAAAACATCATAAATTACTAAAAAAACTTTTCTAGCTGGCAGATTTTAACGTTTTTTTGTTGATTTTCTCTGACTTAACCATTTTTCATTCATTTCGTGGCCATTGTTAGATCTTGAAGAAACAAGTCGATTGTTTTGTAGTGTTTTTTGTAAATTAGTGACAGAAGGTTTAAAAATATTTATATATTTCCATTCCCACCGCTGTTTCCCTTGAATTAATGAGTCATCTTTGTTTTCGAGTTTTTTTGTGAAAATATGCGATTTTTAACCAGATTTTAAGGCTGTGTAAATAGGGCTATATTTGGTTCCCGGAGCTAATTAAAAGCTTAAAACGATCGCAAAACGCCCAGAAATTTTAAAAAAACTAACCGTTACTTGTTTTGTGCAAAGTTTTGATGGGTTTTAAGTGAGAAACAAAAATTACGATTTCGGGCCAAAAAAGTGGGTGTTGCGCGGCACTTTTCCCATTGACCAAAAAAGTTTATTTCTTGGCGTTGGTGGTTTCAAACGTTTGCAAACCGTCAGGGGCACATCGTAAAAATAGGGGCAATATTTTTTGAAAGCCCCTGGGACGGTGGCTTTTAAGCATTTGAGGTGCTAAAATGGTAAAATTTCGTATGAAAGATTGGGCGTCACTAACTCAAAATTTTTAGTTTACGGATAAAAAACTGACCCCATTTTCGGAAAGTACGTTGCAATTGAGGTGTTCAGTCCAAATTTCAAAGACTTATCTCGATATTTGACTGATTTATGATAAGTTCAAACCTTGTAATTTTTTTGACAATCTTACAAAAAAAATGCGAAATTCGTAAAATTTGAATTTCTCAAAAAAATTTTTTACGGATGGGCTAAAAACCTTAGTATGGCCTCCCTTCCACGGGGGGCACTAAAAAATTGCGTTGAACAGGTTTTTCTGTGTTTTTGTGTTTTTCAAATTATTGCTTGAAAATGGGCGAAAATTGACCCATTTTTGGCTACTTTGGGTAAGCTGTAAAAACATTTAGGGGGTTTTTATAGCAAACAAAATTAATATTGGCAGGTAGCCCTGGCTTCTCTCGTTCAATCTAGGTATCAACGGCCGTCCAACTCCTACATGGTCGATCATACAAAAGAAAACACGAACGCATACTCAAATATCTCAATTTTTCCGTTTTTAAAATTCCTAAAATAAGCTCTTTAAAAAGTCCAAAAAGCGTCCCTGGACTCCCGAAAACGTAATATATGGGGACAAAGTGGGTCTTTGGCATGGATTATATCTATTTACAAGTTTGAAATAATTCACCCACCTTTTTTATTTGGCATTTTTCAATACCCATTTTTTGGGTGGTTCAGCCTGACGCACACGAAGTTTAACCCTTATTTTCCCAAAATTCAGCAAACAATTTTTATTTCATCAAAAAATGCAGAAAATTTTCTACCATTTTCACATCAAAAGTTTTCCTCTAGCATAAACCTGGGCCGAGCTACAAACGTTTAAAATCTGGCACGGCACATAAAATCAGTATATAAGCGAGTTTTGTCCCCCCAGTCTTTTTTTTAATTGCCTTACTATAAGCAAATAAAATCTAGCTGACCTTGATATTTGCAGTATTGAATCGACTATTTATCAACAAAACATTCAAAGTTTTTCACTAAAGTTTATTAATAATAAAGATTAAAAACTTTTATTAAAAACAATTATTTACCAAATTACTTAATTTGGAACATAATTCAATTTTTTAAGCACTAAATTTGGTTAATTTTTGTATATTTTGAAAAAAGGTGTAATCAGCGGGGTGGAATTAAAAATAAATTCTGCGTTCGTATTTGTTGTTTTAAAAAAACTTCATTACCGTACAATTTTAATTAGTCCCCTCATGTCTGCATTCTAAGTTTCGGCGTCAGCCAGATAATTCATCCATAAACTACACTTCTTTGTAAAAAATAATGTAAATTATAAAAGTATGCTAACCAACTTATTTAGAAAGTATGGAATAAAAAACTTTTATTTGATTTAAATTCAAACAGACGAAATTTTTTATAGTTATAATCTTTCTTTTTAACCCAAAACGTCAAAAAAAATTCTGAAAACTTTAATATTTATGAAACAGATTTGAAGAATTTGAACCGAGAAACCTAGTTATTAGACATTTTTTATTATAATTTACTTAAATTTTTCAAACCATCTAATTTAAGCTAAATCCTCATTCTAAATTGAAACTTTAAAATAAAGCTTATTAGCCTAAAATTTTAATCTCTAATTTTTAATTCCTCTAAATTTCTCAGATTCGAACTTTCTGAGCATATAGAGCCCTATATCACGGAAAGAATTTGTAATAATCAGAATCAAGAAAAATATACTCGTACAAAGATAAAACACTTTCTCATAATTTTTATAGTGCGAATGAATTTTAAATTGCGTGATTTAGTAAAAACCAATGAGAAATGTCATGGATTAAATCCATATTATTTTCTTAGCGATTATGTTAATTTCGTAAAAAATAACAATCATAAAAAATTATTAAAATGAAAAGTTGTGTTGAAAATTAATTTAATGAAAGAATTATGAAATTAAAATGATTCAGATGTTACTCTAAGTTAATCAACTCATCGAATTCAATAGTTAATTTTATTGTAATACTGTAAGAAAGATATTTGGAAATTCTAAACAAACCAAGTCCCAAATTTTGTCTTTTTAAAACTCTAATTATAACTGAGAGTCAAACTTTTACTTTTAACACCATTTTCACATTTTCACCAAATAATTACGAAAAAATGTTAAAAGCTCCTGTTTTACTATAGTTTTCTTTGCAATTCTAAAAAATAATTTTTAGTTTTTCACATAGTTTTTCTAAATTAAAGGAACAAAATAAATTTTGCAAGCTTCAAGTATAATCCACCAACCGAATGATTTCCAGAGCTTCGCTTCTTAGATCAGCATTATAAAGCTATTTCCGACTTGAATTATGTTTTAATTTTGTACGGCTGTGCTTTGTTGGATAATTTAGTTTTTCCCGCGACTGTGTTTAGTACTAAATGACTAAAAATACTTTTACCGTAGTTTTACTACTAAGCCTAAAAATGACTTAGTGCTGAATTACGATTGTCATTGTCTTTGTCAGACTGAAAACACTAATAAGTTACGTAAATTAGAAAAATTTGTGTAGTTTTAAGACGTTTTATTAAAAAGAAAATATTAAAATATTGGTTTAAGTTTTAATTGTGAGTTCAAATATTATAAATTTGTTAAATTTTCAAGCAAGATTTATAAATTGTACAAAAATAAAGATAAGTGAAAAACTGAAATAAATACATATATCAAGCAAAAAAATAAAGCAAAAAATTAAGTTAAGTTAAGTTATACGACAAGTTAAGAATACGCAACAACTTTTTGTTTATTTTTTGTAGCCTTTTTTTTGGCAAATGCTTAGAATACTGTTTTAACCGCTTATTACTTTTTGCTAGATTTTTGTAGACCAATTTCAGTGAAGCCATGCTATTTCCTTAGCACTAAACTTAAAGGTGCGGAGCGGAGTCAAACTTTTTGTTTTCTATTTCAAAAATTTTTTGTGAAAACCTTACCACTGCCTCCAATAGCCCACAATAATTTGTTCGACAAAATATCTTCTGTGGTTCAGGAGTTATGATCCCCCAAAAATGGCGTTTTTTAACAATTCTGTATACGTGAAAGATTGCTCGATGGGTATAACGATTTACGTTACAAATTCTACACTCAAAAAAACGGCTACTTTTTACTTTAATTTGATAATATGATCGTTAAGATTTGTGCAATATTTGTTGAAATATTGCGTTTCCCATACAAAAAACCCGCAATTTTTTCGTCAAAAACACCAATGACGGCAGTTATTTTATGAAGTTTGTCCAACCTTTCTGTCCTTCACTTTGTGGTTTTAGCAAAAAAATCGAGGGTTTTTTGTACAAAAACACAATATTTCGACAAATACTGCACCAATATTAACAATCAAGTTATTAAATTAAAGAGAAAGTAGCCGCTTTCTTTGAGTAAATAATTTGTAACTTAAATCGTTATACCCATGAACAATCTTATCTAAATCGAACAAAAAAGTTTGACTCTGCACCGCCCCTTTAAAAAGTCGTTTAATACTTAAAGGGGCGGTAAAAAGTCGAACTTTTTGTCTTAGATTTTGATAATTTTTTGTGAATACTTTACCCCTGCCCACAAAAATTTTTTTAACAAAACATCTCTAGTGGTTTAAGAGTTATGACCTCCCAATAATGGCGTTTTTCGACCATTCTGTACGTGGAAAATTGTTTAATGGGTATGAGGATTTCAGTTACAAATTATATACTTTAAAAACGGCTACTTTTTACTTTAATTTAATATCTTGATCGTTAAAATTGGTACAGTATTTGTCGAGATATTGCGTTTTTTCCCTCGATTTTTTCGCTAAGGTTGGGCAAACTTCATAAAATTTCTGCCGTCGTTTGGTGTGTTTACTGCAAAAATCGGTGGTTTTTTGTACGGGAAACGTAATATTTCGACAAACACTGCATCAATTTTAACGATCAAGATCCCAAATGAAACTAGAAAATAGCCGCTTTTTTGAGTGCATAATTTGTAACGTGAATTGTTATACCCATTAAGCAATTTTTCACGTACAGAATCGTCAAAAACGCCATTTTTTGGGGGTCATAACTCCTGAACCACAGGAGATATTTTGTTGAACACATTTTTGTTGGGGTCATAAATACTGAACTACAGGAGAAATCTTTTTTAACAAATTTTTTGTCGTAAGGTTTTCACAAAAAATTATTAAAATCAAAGACAAAAAGTTTGACTCCGCACCGCCCCTTTAAACATTCGCGACTTAATAAGCTGTTTAATATGCTGTTACATCAAGCGTTTCTTAGTAGTAGTTTAAATTTTTGAGCGCAATTATTTCGAATAATTTTTGTAGATTGTGCTTTTGTGCTTATCTTACCGTGTTAAATGCAGGCGGTTTTTGTTAAAAAATATTTTTTAAAATTGAATTTAAAACGCATACGATACATGTGTTTCTTTTGCAAAAACGTTTTTTTATATCATGTTAGAATTTTAAACTTTTTATATGGTGGGTATACCATTCATAATTTGAGGCTATAGTTTTGCTTTGTGGGAATTATAGTGTGAGCAGCCAATAATTGGAAAATTCCACGTTTATTAAAGATCGATTTTTTCTCTCGTTTCTCATTGTTAGAGCGTCCTAACTCATAAATGTTAAAAAAGAGCTTTTTAAGGTTAACTGCGGTTGATTAACTTCCGTTTAAGGTAGAACACCAGTTAGATTTTGACGGCAGATCTTGCTGCTCAATCAATTTTTGACATTCATTTTTCTTAAAAAATTGTTATCGTCCACAATCATTAAATGACACCAATAAAATACATGTCAAAAATACATTATATCAAGAATACATAATACATACATATAGAGAAGAATGTACCACTCAATACTAACTTTTGCTACTATGCTGGTTCCAAAATGACGCAAAACTTGCACACCGTGTGCAAGTTTCGGAACACCGTGCGCAGGTTTCTGCACACCGGTGTGCAAGTTCCTGCACACCGGTGTGCATGTTTCTGCACACCAGTGTGAAAATTTCTGCACACCGGTGTGCAAGTTCCTGAAAACCAGTTTAAAATTGATTTTAATTTAAAAAAGGTTAAAAATCTAGTAAAATTAATTATAATAATCGTAAATCACTCAATAAACTAATGAATCCTTAGGAAAATGACGTAAAAACGGTAAAAAACTACTGAAAAAATAGTTTTACAAAAAAGGGATAAAAAACTTTTTTAAAATCTTGCTTGAAATTGATCAAAATGCTGCAGATTTTACGATTAAACTAATTAAATTTTGGAACCAGATTATGCGCAGGAATCCTTTTGTTAACCCTTTAAAAATTTAATACTTTTATTTTCACACAGATTACAAAAAACTATGAATTATTTTATTAGTTTCTAACCGATTAATGTAACAGAACTTTAAAGTCTTTTATAAAATAATTTAAATGGAATTCCATGTACATTGTTATGGCGCTGTGTTTAAGGCGTCAGACTAAAAGCTTTACAAAGTTCAGTTTAATTAAAAAGTTAAAAATTAACAAAAAAAAATTTTTTTTCGACGTTAAAAATTTTAACTGCAAAAACTCGAACCTACGGGTCCGAGGATACGAGTCCGACACTCTAACTACTCAACTACTAGCCCATCTGAGATCTCTCTCGTAAAAGATACTTTTAAGCAAAATTTTCGAAATGTAGTTTCTCGGCGTCAAATCAAAAAAATTTAAATGAAAATTAAAAAATTTAATTCGCTCGGATTTAAATGAAAGTTAGGAAATAGTTAGACACAAGTCTAATCAATACTTTGAATTGTATTTGATTGAAAAAAACTAATTCAGGATTTTTTTATTCGATTTTTCTTTTAAAAATATCGATTTTTTTTATTTTCTTAAAATTTTGAATTTATTTTACTCTAAACGTTGCCCCCTATTTTTCGTTAACTTTCTATAAAATTGCAGGAAAAACTGAGCGAATCAAATTTTTTAAATCGCCAAAAACTGTTTTTTGAGCTTTAAATTCATCAAACTATATCTCGAAATAGAACATTTGGTAAACGATGAAACTATTACCGTTGCATACATCATAATCTGAGCTTTCGATCGCACTATATTTTTGTCAGACAAAAATTAATATCTAAGTTTAGATCTAATTTTTAGTAAAAATCGTCATAACTGTGGTGTTCTACCTTAAATAGAAAATTTTTGATTATCGCGTTTCCTTTTTGCTTAAACGTTTAATTGTTAAAGCTTTAAAAATTCAGCCAATAATATTCAAATTTTAAAAGCGAAAAAAATTGCTTTTCATAAATATATATACGTTAGAGTTTTAGATATCCTTAAATGGCAAGCACACTAGAGAAGTGTTATGCTCTGAGGGAATCCAAGTAAAAAACAAAAAATGAAGATGTTCAACTGATTGGGAATAAATTTTTTCCCAGAGCTACATTGGCTGAAAATGTTTCTATAGTGTAAAATTTAATTTAACAATAAACAACTTTTGTTCAAAAAAAAAGTTTTGAACCATCATGTAAATGAAAATCGATTGGTTTCTCCGGTGTCCTGGAAGAAAATTTTTAAAAATGTTTGCTTTTTAGGGAACGGTGAATTGTAATCCAATCCACTTTTTTTTTTCAGCTTTACACTCGTTTGCGGTTTTCGAAAAAATTTCTGAAAAAATTAAAACGTACCGATATATATATATATTAAAAGCGTCACCTATTTTAAAAGCAATTTTAATGGAAATGAAAGTTACTTGTTTCAAAATTGTCAAAAACCGTTATTAACTGAAAGGCACTGTTTCATGGCGGTTCGTTGTTCTGCATAAGGTTGTTTTTTTCCAACATCTGAGTAATTTAAAAATTACTCAGATATTGGTTGTTATTTTGCCCAATACTCATCGTGATATTAAACACGAAAACACCGATTTGCGTGTTTTAATTCATTTAATTTGTTTTTAGTAGCTCAGGCCAAAAATCTAAAGCTCTAATTTCCAAATACAGGTGACGCGGCCAAACTTAAATAAAATGTTGAAAAATTCATCTCTAATAAAAGGTAAATGAATCATAATAGTATTCATTTTATAATGCCTTTACCTTAATTTGACGTTACCTTTACCTTAATTACCTTCATGCCTTTACTTCATGCCTTTACTTAATTACCTTCATGCCTTCATTACCTTCATTTACTTTCATGCCTTTACTTCATGCCTTTACTTAATTACCTTCATGCCTTTACCTTCATGCCTTTACTTTATAATGCCTTTACCTTAATTACCTTCATGGCAGTTCGTTGTTCTGCATAAGTTTCTTGTTCTTCTTTCATACATCTGAGTTATTTGATTATTTGCTGATATTGGTTGTTATTTTGCCCAATACTCATGTGTATTAACACCAAACCCTATTTGCGTGTTTTAATTCATTTAATTTGTTTATAGTAGCTCAGGACAAAAATCTAAAGCACTAATTTCCAAATACAAGTGACGCGGATAAAATTAAATAAAATGTTAAAAAAATCATCTCTAAAAAAATGTAAATGAATCATAATAGTATTCATTTTATAATGCCTTTACCTTAATTTGACGTGGGGACGCGTCATAAGTTTTATTAAATATAAACTTTAAAACAAAAATAAAGCGAAAAACGCTTGACGTGAGAATGTTGTGGGCACGAACTTAAGTGGGTAGGTAAATTACTCTTACGCACTTTAAAACCACAATGACGTTTTTAAACTTTTACCTCAAGTATTCTGAAAGAAAATAACCAGAATTTTGCTTTCAAACAAACTCTAAGTAATCTTTAATTTTAATTGTCAATAGACAAAGTTGTTTGACAAATTAAATATTATTGTGAAAAATTCTTTAAAATGTTTTTTAATTGTGTTTCTGTTTCTTAATAGCCGATCCCGGTTATTATAGCACTTGTTAAATCTGGCCATAGAAACGCCAAAATCTATTAATATATTAAAAAATTAAAAAAAAACTGAAAAAGTTTTAGTAAAAATTCTTCGCTTTCATTAAACCATATGTTTAAATAGTTTTATTATTTAATTTTACGAAAGAAAAACAAGTGCAAGTGCTGAAAAAACTAAAGTTTTAACAAAACATTTCCGGATTTTTTCGTACGCCCCGTTCGGCGTGGGTGTCAAGAGAGTTTTTAAGTAGAGTTTCCCGCGAAAAAGTGATTGTTACCGGACAAAAACCCTCTACGAAATTCACATACACGAGAGCCCGTTTTGACCAGTGTGTCAATTGCCGTTTGTTTTTTTTTCTTCTTTTGTCAAATTTAGGCGCCGATATTTGCGGATATTTTTTCAAAGGATTTTAGGAATTATTGTGCGGCGGATTTTGTTTTTTCAACATGTTTGCGATTGGATTACTGTGGTCTTTAGTACTACTGACACTGATTTCTTCCAGTTTTGGTAAATTTTTAAAGCCAAATTTAATATTAGTCACCTTGATTTAATTTTTAATAGGATAAGTTGTACATTTTGAATGTGAACGCTTGTTAAATAAAGATTTTATTTATTAAAATTTAATTTTGTCGTAGTATTTGTTTTGCTTTATAATACGGCGAAAATGTCAGAAATAAAAATTTCTACACTCAGACTTTTAGACAGTTTTTTAGGCATACTTTAACTTATCGAAACATATAACTAATCTGAATCTTAAAAAAGTCTTAATTTAAACACAGATCCTTAAATCTATGTAAATAATATAACAATGTTTGACAAGTAAAATAAAGTTTGACTTTTTACAATTG
This sequence comes from Microlaimidae sp. YZB2_3, assembly GCA_030248175.1. NCBI lineage: Eukaryota > Metazoa > Nematoda > Chromadorea > Desmodorida > Microlaimidae > Microlaimidae sp. YZB2_3. Next base: position 12,515 of record JASAMX010025437.1, read on the forward strand.
ATATTAACAAGTTAGTGTGTTTAAATGACTGGTTTTAAAATCAAAAAATTAATTTAAAATTTGTTTTGTAGCAACTTTTTTCAAATTATTTATGAATTTGTGTAAATTCCTGTTTTTTTATTTTTTTAAATTTTTTAAACTATCCATATGGCAAGTTTCACATGATTATCAAAAACGCTGTTAGAAACCAAAACCAAAACCACTGTTTCAAAACCATAAAATTTATAATCAACTCAAAGTTGAATCAGTTTGTTTTATTTGATTATACTATTAATTAATTAATTAATTGTTAGTAATTAATACAAATATTATTTTTTGGTTCTTTTTTGGTTTGGTTTTTTTAAATGCCGGTGCGAAAGCACAGCACAAAAACGGCAGAAATAAAGGTTCAAAAATAATAACAAAACAGTTAAAAATTTTAATTATTAATTTTCCATATACATCCACACGAAATAAATTTGAAAATTACTTGTTATTTTACTTTTAAGCACCGGGAATTTATATTTTAATTAATTATTTTTGTTATTAATTATTTATTAACTACTAGCATTTTTATCTTTTTACTTTTTATACAAGTAAATAAAAAATTATTTTAACTTTTATGGAATTAAGTAGCCAAGTTTTGTTGAACTATGTATGGAGTTAATGCCATTTGGGTTCAGACATTACAAATGTAAATAAGGGATTTTGTAAATTTTAGCTCAAAACGACTTGCCTCTTTGCCGGAAGCCCCCTGTCGGTAAGGGTATCTGTACCCTGGTCAATCGATGGTATTACGATCCGAAAGTGGCCACGTGTCTGGTTTTTTCCTACACCAATTGCGACAAATCCGAAAAGCAGCGTCTACCGGAGTCGTTCGGAGACTGTATGCAACGCTGCGCCCCTGGTAAGTCGGCAACTGGCACGAAATAAGCGAATTCATTAAGAGTCGTATACCTGTAGCTGACATGAAATAGATGAAGTTATAAAATTACACGCAGCTGGCACGAAATATACGCTTAGCGTAATGGTCCGCAGTTCGCGCGAAATAACTAAATTTATAGTGATGAATAGAAATTAACTTTAGTTTTAGCCGTTCCTTTAAACAACTATAATGTGTTTAATTCTGACCATTAATATTTTCACATTTTTTTTTACTTTTAATACTGTAGACTGTCGTTTAAAACAGGGAATTTTAAATAAATTTGGTTTAATTAAAAGAAATCAGCGAATATCGAACTACATTACACGATAGTCAAAACCCTTCTATTTGAATGGAAATTATTCATAGTTAAATATTTCTACTGAATTATAACAATATAAAATTACTTTCAGGCAATAAGCAGTTGGGAAAATATGATTTTCAAAAAAGCTGAAATATTCTATATATTTTTAGCTCCGCCTACTGTAAATATCAACAAACAAAACATAGCCACAAATAGGAAATAGTACCCGCCATTTATATAAATTTTTATTATTATTATTATTATTATTGTTATTATTATTATTATTATTATTATTTATTATCATTAATTATTATTAATTATTATTATTATTATTATTATTATTTTATACTATTTAGCTGACGCAGGGCCATGCAGTGGAACCAGTGACTTATATGGGGCGGGACCACCGGCTCCACCTCCCAGCTCCATTTCCGACAGCTCTCAGCCAATCAGCAACTGTTTTTCGAACCAATCAACGTGCCCGGACGGTTACGAGTGCCGAATGGGCTGGGCTACGGCGGCTTGTTGTAATTCAACTGTCGAAAGTAAGAAAAAAAACGATATAATATTTTTTTTAATTTTCCTTGTAATATCGCGTTAAAAAATTCCCAACAAGTAAAAGTCAATTGTGTAAATTTAAATAGTATAGAGTTAAATTTTGTAATTGTAATTGTAAATTGTGTAAAATTAAAAAAAATACCTTTTTTTCTTAAACAACATAGTAGTTAATTAATAGTTAATTAGTAGTTAATATAATCAATAGTATGCTATTGATTATATTATAGTATGCTATGGATTATAATTTTGTAATCTGATAATATTCGCCTAAAACTTTCATTCTTATCTGCCTATTGTTTCAGAAATGTACAATGAAGCTTTTGACGAAGTTTGCCCTGATTCAAGGGAAAGCTATAGAATTTTCGACGAGTTAAATGACTATCATCAAGCTTTTTTTGGAAAGTAAGGACATTGAACTATTGATTCTTATAAATACCTCTTTTGGAAATCAATGAATAAAACAATAAATTTAGATTATAAAATACCGTATTTATCTTACAAAAAATTTCGGTCATAATCATGATTAATGATAAATTAAACTGCATCATGTTAATTATTAATTTATTATATTTCCTGCCAAATTAGACTATGTTCCCGAATATAATAGTTTAATCAAAATATAATGAATACACAAGTAAATTACTTCCTTTCTTTAATTTTAAGGTCCTGCGAGGAATTTACTTGTCCATCAGGTTTTAAGTGTACACAAGTGAACAATTTATTTGCAAAATGCTGCGCAGAAGGAGAACCAACGAATAAAACACAGAATGAAAAAATTGTGAAAGAAAATAAAAATGAACTGGAAGAAAACAAAGAAAAAGAAGGTGAAAACAAAAACGAAGAAGAGAAGAAAGAGGAAGAAGAGCTAATTGACAGAAATATTATCAGCTTTGACGATGATTCAGCTGTTGAAACCGTCGTAAAAAATATTGCAGGTTTGATTAAAATTAAATATGCATTTATTAGAACGCTTATTATTTTTTCTGTTTTTATTTGTATCATAAGATCGAATAAAATATACGTAAAATAAAATAGAGCATTAAAATTAAATTTTTAAATAAAAAAAGGTGTAAAATAAAACGCAAATAATATTTTTTAGCCATTTCATTAAAGTTCTTTTAAACTGAAATAAAGAATTAACTAAGTTTTTACTGGTTAGATAAAAGAATAAAAACAAATATGTAAACGTCAAATTACAAGATAACTGACTTACATTTGGCCAGCCTTAATTTCGGCAACCGGCTGTTTTTTTTTGCCACGCGCAAAACTAGAAAAATGAACTGCATATGGCTGAATAGATGAGACGATGATCATAGTGTTGTGATAGTTAACCAAAAATCAAAGTAGGTAGTTAAGTAGGTAGTTAACTACTTTAAAAATTATAAGTAGGTAGTTAAGTAGTTAAATAAAAATACAACTAGGTAGTAAGTAGGTAGTTAACTACTTAAAATTTTTGAACTAGGTAGTTAAGTAGTAAGTAGTTAAGTAGGTAGTTAAGTAGTTAATCCTTTACCTAAAGATATACTTGCCTTTGTAGGAATGAAATATTAAATTTTTAATGTAAAAACACTTAGTCATTCCTTTAATAATTAACAATTTCCATATTTTATCGGTTTTTGCCAGTTCTTTATGTTTAGCAATATTTACATAACAGCTGGACAGATAATATAACATAGTTCAAATTCAAAAAGTTGTTTACAAAAAAAAAAAATTATTGTTAAGTTAACGAATTTTGCTGACGTTTTGAAAACTTATTTTAAAAGGTTTTGTATTGTTTTACCCATTTTATTGTATAACAGTACTGATGGGCTAGAGTTCGCAAATATATCTAAAAACTTCAACGATTTTAATTAGGTTCATAAACTATAAAGCACTTTGTGTATAAAATAACTGTTAAGTGGCGAAATGTCGATTTTTATCGAAGACTCGCAGCACGTGCAAATTACTGCAGATTACTGTACACGTTGTCACATTTTAATTCAAACAGCTGTGAGTTTTATGTAATATCGCCCCGCAGATTATGATTGTTTGTGTAAAAACACTAAATACTTGATTGCTTACTTCACTAACTACTTTCTGCCTACTTTGCTAACTATTTTCTGCCTACTTTTTAACTACTTTGTTAACTACTTGTATTAACTACTTTATTTTTTGAAAGTAGGTAGTTAAGTAGGTAGTTAACTACTTTTAAAAAAGAAAGTAGGTAATTAAGTAGTTACTCAAAATCATGGTAGTTAAATAGTTAAGTAGTTAACTACTTAAGTAGTTATCACAACACTAGATGATCAATCTAGCGATACGTAGTAGTCTATAATTTTACCTTTTTAATTTTAATCTTTTAATTTTATCTTTATAATTTTACGCATGGCAAAAATAAAAGCCGGGGGTCTACTTTATGGCTGGCCCAATTTAAGTCAGCTACTCTACGTCTTAAATTTTTTATATACATCAAAATTCAAATTAAAACCCTTTTAGAGCCTACAGTCAGAAGGGATTATCATGCCAAGTGTTGCTTATGGGCCAAAGCTGGTGAATGTAGACGTAATCCCAGCTTCATGTCGGTGTATTGCGACAAGTCCTGCTCATCCAACGACACGTGTTCAGGTAAACTTCATTGACAAATATGTGCACTGCTTAAATTTTATAATAAAATTATTGTAGAAATATAATCCATTGTTTGCGGAACTCTTTATTTTGATACGACTAAAAATTGGTAATTTTGTTTCCAGAAGAATATTACCTCTGCGAAAACGGGCGTGTCATCAACGCTCGTCACATATGCGACGGAGTGAACCACTGCGTGGACAGATCGGACGAGAGCCCGGAAAAGTGCATGGCGCTGCTCCAACCCAGCTACACTTCCTTCTGGTCTTGCAACGACCGGACACGCGCCATTCCGTCCGCCTGGGTGAGTGCACTATTCTTGTTAATATGATGAAATCGATTCTTGCTTTCGGGGTAATACCTGTATAATTTACTCTGGAAAGCATGTTGTGTATTCCCTCCGCCTCGATGAGCGCGCCATTCTTCTTAAATACGGTAAAATTGAATCTTGCTATTAAGGTAAAATCGGTATGATTAACGATTAGACTCGGGGGCTAAGTGCACCATTTTGAAAAACTAATCCAGGTTTTTTTATTTGTATTTTTTAAAAATATTTTTGATTTTCTAAATTTTTAATTTCGTTTTATCTCAAAACCACCAAAGAAGTTGTTCATATTTTTCTTTTTTCTTTAAAGCTGCAGCAAAACCTGTACTAATCAATTTTTAAGTAGCCAATTTTAAAGTTTTTAATTTATAGAATAATAGCTCAAAATATAACAATACGATAAAATTATTACAATTGATCCCATTTTTACCTCAGCTTTTAATCTTATTACCTTGCTGTTATTATACGAAAAATTAATATCCAAGTTGATATTTAACTTTTAATAAAAATCGCCATAACTGTGGTATTCAACCTTAAGAATGCCAAAGAAATACTCCTACAATTAAAAAAAAGGCAATAGACAGAAGTTATTTTCCTATCTACCAATATTATGATTCGCAGATACGATAATACCGAGCTCCGGAGCAGGTCCTTCCAAAAACTAAGCAATTTCATCTTTATTTAAGCTTGAAAAATGTTTTTAAAGTAAGTACTACTGTTTCAAATCAAATTCCTATATCGCGCGAAACCCACTACTCCTTTCATACAAAACCGATGAGCTCAAAATCTAGAACTGAAAATACGAAATTCGAAGTTTGGAGCTCCGGGGAACAGTACAAATTAGAAAATGTAATATTGTAGATTAGCGAAAGTATATGATTTTTCAAATTTGAGTTACTTTATTTTTTAAATGGAAAATCACGACAGTTAATTCAATGTACACAAAGGTCCTGAGAAGATTTAAAAATAATTTGTATATGACTTTGTATCATAATACACAAAAATAACAATAAAACATACAAAAATCATTCTAGAAAAACAGCGGGGTTGTAAATACTTTCTTCTTTTTCATTTTTCCGGTCTGATACAATTTATTTTCAATTCTTCTCGAGACCTTTATGTACATTGAATTAACCGTCATGATTCTTCATTAAATTAATTAAACAAAAAAACACAAACTTTTAGGTGTGTGACGGAACTGATGATTGCGCTGACCAATCAGATGAAGATCCTGTCAGATGTCTATCGGCTGATTCCGCCGAAAAAATTTTAGAAAAACAAAAAATGAGCAAATTGGTGGAGTTAATCAATTTAAGAAGACACTAAAACCTTTTCATAAACAATTCAGCTTTAAACAATCACACTTTAATTTTTTGTATGATTATTTGCGTTTAATATGTAGGCCATGCTACAAATCGTGAACTCTACGATAAATAGGAAAAATATATGAAAAAGAGTATCTCCAAATAAATTAAAGCCAAACAACGCTAAATTACTAAATAACTTGTGCGGCCCTGTTTTACTTTAAAAATCAATCAAAAGTAAGCTTTTACGGCAATGAACACAAATACACTGCAAATGCTATTAAAATTTGTTGATTTGTAATTATATTGTGCTTCGTTTTGATATGGTGGGTGGTCAGAACGGTTTGTATTTTATTTGAAAGGACAACTTCACAATACAGGCGTACAACTATCGTAGACTATTCTAAATAAATGTGATAATTTGCTTAAAATAAGATAGCATAATAACAGTATCACAATAGCATAATAACAGTATCACAGCATAAACTGACGACAGAAATAAATACATAAATAGCTTTGTCTTAGTCAATATTTTATACATAAACAAACGTTCTGTCACTAAACCATCGTAACTTGGCCATAGAGTTTGTTTTTCGTAATTTTGGCCCTATCAATTCTGTAAGAACTTTAGAAACCAAATATAAAAAACTGCCGACACTTAAAACTATAAATTGTTGTTTTTACTTTCAAAGTTACTTTATTTTCTGCTAGCTTGATGTAGTAATTTTTATTCAGTATTATATATTATATGGACTCACTTATATAGTTTTATTTGCTTGTTAATACGGGTAATAATTTATATTTGACGGCAAAATAATTGAAATTCGAAATATAATTTAATAAAATGTAAATAATTTTGTTTTGCATACATTTTAACAGATTTTTTTAATTGAGGAGTGTACGCACAGACCTTTTTAATCAAACAATTTTTGTAAGCATTTTAAAATTTTTTTTTTTTTGCGAAAATAAACGCATATTGTACTTTAAGCTGAATAAAATGTATTGCATAATAGAGCAAAATTAAACAACTTATTTATTTAATGAAACGTTGCGGTAAGAAGAAATTGTCCTTATAAGTTAGGTGTTGAAAAAAATATAAATGCACGTAAAACAAGCCTAGACAGAATTATAAAAAAAATGATTGCAAAGACATTTTTTACATTTTATTAGATTCCTTTCCACGTAGAATATATTGATATTGTATGTGCATAAACAATATAATTGTCTAATGAATTCCACGAATTAATAACTGTTTCAAAAGAATAGTTTTTTTCTGCAGTTAACTCGATATTTTACATTTATTTCTAGTTTCAGCTTTCATTCTTCGTAGTTTTAGAGAAACACAAAAAAGGATTTCAACTTATTTATTAAATTATTATTACGAAAGTAACTTGATGAATCAATTTCAAAAAATCTATCTATATTTAATAAGTGCAGGATACCATTTATTATTTTATACACCAAATAATGATCAGTCCAGGATACCATTTATTATTTTATAGTCCAGGATACCATTTATTATTTTATACACCAAAAAATAATGATCAGCTTTTATTCTTGGTAGTTTTAGAGAAACACAAAAAAGGCTTTCAGCTTATTTTGTCGTAAAAACTATACTATTTATTTATTTGTTATTTATCTTTCTAATAAAAAATTATAAAAAATTCTATATTTTGTTTTTGTGCACGTTCAATTTATATTATATTGTTTCTATTCGTGCACCCGCAAGTTTTAAGTTAAATGTATATTATAATAAAATATTGGTTAGTTTTATAAGTTTTATTATAATGCAACATATGATTTGAGGAAGAAAAAACCAAAAAAATGCATACAACTAATACACTTTTTTAAATCCAGGTTTCGTAAAAAAGTTTTTTTTTTAATTAAACCAACATTCCAACAGAAAACGTGAAATAAAAATGGTAATTTTTTTCGCCCTCTACAACTTAATTTTGAAATAAATTAACGTGTTCGAAACAATGCTAAGTTTTTTATAATACTTTGAAACTGGAATTATGAATTAATTTCGGGCCAGTAATAAATAGCTCCTTTTAAAAAATCGCCAATATGTTTAATTTTAAATGAAATGGCTCAGACATTACTGAAACTATAGGCAAATAAAATCTAGCAAGTCTCAATATTTGCAGTACTGAATCTACTATAACAACGAAACCATTCAAAATTTTTAACAAAAGCGGTTGAATAATTGAATTGAATTGAATAAATTTTACATGCCAAATTTTATTAATATATTGTCAAAAAAATAATAAAATAAATAAATACACTTAACATCATATCACAAAAGCAAGTGGGCAGGTAAAGGTATTTTTGCAGTCATTTACCTCCCTAAATAAAACGAAACGAAATAAAAAATTCAGTAAACTCTGCAAAAATTATTTAAACTTTCTTGATACAATAGTCTTTTGAATTTGATTAGAGTGTGTGATTGTATTATATTTGCTGGAAGTGAATTTCATTCGTTTATATCTCTTTAGCAAAAAAATATTTGTGACAGTTTCTTTGCTAAAAAAGTTTGATTTTAATTTTAAACTTTGACCCCTCAGAGAATAATTTTGGGTGTTTAGTCCAAAAAAGTCTTCAATTTGCAAATCAACATTTCTATTAACAATGTTACAAACCATGTATAAATATAATTTTACACTTTTTAACTTTATTGATTTTAAAAAAAGTAATTCAAACGAGATTCATAATTTCTAAAAAAATATTGCGTCTAAAACAAACCACACGGATAAGCAATTTTGTACCCTTTTCAAACATTTTATGTCTTTTAATAAATATGGGTTCCAGACAGGAACATTTGACTTCAAAACAGGCCAAACAAAGGTTTTAAAGTGCGGATAACTAAAATTGAATTATGTGTTTTAAAAGCTTTTAAAATTAAAAATGCCCGGCAGTATGCTTTAGCTGCCAGTTTTGAACAGTAAGTAAAAAATTTTAACGAATCAGATATTGTGATTACTAAGTCGGTAATTTTGTTTACAGATTCAATTGCTGTCCCACCCAACTCATATCTATCCTGGTTAATTAAGTTTTTTCCAATTGATAAAACCTTATATTTTTGTAGGATACAGTTAATTGCCAATCGGCCGCCCAATTATTAAATTTTTTAAAAGTAGATTTGAGGTTATCGTTGTTCTTGTTATTACGCGCTTGAAAAAATTTACCGTCGTCAGAAAATAGTTTTACCTCACAACACCATTCTAAACAACCTACAATATCATTAATATAGATAAGAAATAAAACTTTGCCCAATAGGGAAAGATCAAAACCCATATTTTAATAATTATTTATCAATTATTTAATTTAAATCTAAATGATGAAAATTTGTAAGGGATAAAGTTGGTTAATCTTTCATACTGATTTTGTGTAAAGTTCACAATTAGAAAGATTTTCTTCGTTCTTATTTTTTTTTAAAAACCGTTCATAGAAGGAAAATAAGAAGAAGCAAATCTTTTATTCATTTCAAATTACAGCATATCAGTATGAAAATTAACAAACATAAAACACACAACATTTTCCATTTAGGTTCTAAATTAAATAATTGATAAATAATTATTAAAATATGGGTTTTGATCTTTCCCTATTGGGCAAAGTTTTATTTCTTATCTATATTAATGATATTGTAGGTTGTTTAGAATGGTGTTGTGAGGTAAAACTATTTTCTGAGGAGGGTAAATTTTTTAGACACGTAATGACGAGACAGACGATAGACCTCAAATCTACTTTAAAAAATTTAATAATTGGGCGGCCGATTGTCAACTAGACTGTATTCTACGAAAATATAAGGTTTTATCGATTGGAAAAAACATAATTAACCAGCATAGATATGAGTTGGGTGGGACAGCAATTGAATCTGTCAAACAAAATTACCCGACTTAGTCATCACAATATCTGATTCGTTAAAATTTTTACTTACTGTTCAAAACTGGCAGCTAAAGCATACTGCCGAGCCGTTTTTAATTTTAAAAGCTTTTAAAACACATAATTCAATTTTTAGTTATCCGCACTTTAAAACTTTTGTTTGGCCTGTTTTGAAGTCAAATGTTACTGTATGGAACCCATATTTATTCAAAAAGACATAAAATGTTTGAAAAGGGTACAAAATTGCTTATCCGTGTGGTTTGTTTTAGACGCAAAATTTTTTTTAAAAATTATGAATCTCGTTTGAATTACTTTTTTTAAAATACAATACAAAGTTTGAAAAAGTGTAAAATTATATTTATACATGGTTTTTATGAGCATTTCTTTAATAGAAATGTTGATTTGCAAATTGAAGACTTTTTTGAGAAACTAAACACCCAAAAATTATTCTCTGAAAGATCAAAGTTTAAAATTAAAATCAAAGTTCTTTTTTGGCCGAAAGAAACTGTCACAAATATTTTTTGCTAAAGAGGAATATAAACTGAATGAAATTCACTTCCAGCAAATATAATACAATCACACACTCTAATCAAATTCAAAAGACTATTGTATCAAGAAAGTTTAAATAATTTTTTGCAGAGTTTACTGGATTTTTATTCGTTTCGGTTTTTTTATTTTGAGGAGGTAAATGGCTCCAAAAAGTGCCTTACCTGCCCACTTGCTTTTGTGAAATGATTATGATGTTCAGTGTATTTATTTATTTTTTATTATTTTTTTGACAATATATTAATAAAATTTGGCGCATCTAAAATTTATTGGCAATTGCATTCAATTATTCAACCGCTTTTGTTAAAAATTTTGAATGGTTTTTTTTCGTTGTTATAGTAGATTCAGGTATGTCCAAATATTCTGAGACTTGCTAGATTTTATTTGCCTATAGTTTCAGTAATGTCTCAAGACCATTTCATTTTAAAATTAAACATATTGGCGATTTTTTAAAAGGAGCTATTTATTACTGGCCCGAAATTAATTTACATAATTTACAGTTTGAAATTATTATGAAAAACTTCGCATTGTTTCGAACACGTTAATTTATTTCAAAATTAAGTTGTCGAGGGCGAAAAAAATTACCCGATTTTTATTTCACGTTTTCTGTTGGAATATTGGTTTAATTTAAAAAAAAAACTTTTTTTTTGCAGAACGAAACCTCGATTTACAAAAGTGTATTAGTTGTATGCATATTTTTTGGTTTTTTCTTCCTCAAAATCATATGTCTACACATTACTAATTAAAACTTATAAAACTAACCAATATTTTTATTATAATATACATTTAACTTAAAACTTTCGGGTAGCACGAATAGAAACAATTATTAATATAAATTGAACGTGCACAAAAAACATAATAGTGTGAGAATTGTTTATACTTTTTTTGTTAGAAAGATAAATAACAAATAAATAAATAGTATAGTTTTTACGACAAAATAAGCTGAAAGCCTTTTTTGTGTTTCTCTAAAACTACCAAGAATAAAAGCTGATCATTATTTTTTGGTGTATAAAATAATAAATGGTATCCTGGACTTAAATATAGATAGATTTTTTGAAATTAATTCATAAAGTTACTTTCGTAGTAATAATTTGAAACTAAAAATAAATGTAAAATATCGAGTTAACTGCAGAAAAAATTATTCTTTTGAAACAGTTATTAATTCGTGGAATTCATTAGACAATTATATTGTTCATGCACATACAATATCAATATATTCTACGTGGAAAAAAATCTAATAAAATGTAAAAAATGTCTTTGCAATCATTATATTTTATAATTCTTTCTAGGCTTGTTTTACGTGCATTTATATTTTTTTCAACACCTAACTTATAAGGACAATTTCTTCTTACCGCAACGTTTCATGAAATAAATAAGTTGTTTAATTTTGCTCTATTATGCAATACATTTTATTCAGCTTGAAGTACAATATACGTTTATTTTCGCAAAAAAGAAACAATTTTAAAATGCTTACAAAAATTGTTTGATTAAAAACGTGTGTGCGTACACTCCTCAATTAAACAAATCTGTTAAAATGTATGCAAAACAAAATTATTTACATTTTATTAAATTATATTTTGAATTTCACTTATTTTGCCGTCACATATAAATTATTACCCGTATTAACAAGCAAATAAAACTATATAAGTGAGTCCATATAATATATAATACTGAATAAAAATTACTACCTCATGCTAGCAGAAAATAAAGTAACTTTCAAAGTAAAAACAACAATTTATAGTTTTAAGTGTCGGCAGTTTTTTATATTTGGTTTCTAAAGTTCTTACAGAATTGATAGGGACCAAATTTAAGAAAAACAAACTCTATGGCCAAGTTACGATGGTTTAGTGACAGAACGTTGTTTATGTATAAAATATTGACTAAAACAAAGATATTTATGTATTTATTTCTGTCGTCAGTTTATGCTGTGATACTGTTATTATGCACTTGTGATACTGTTATTATGCTTTCTTATTTTAAACAAATTGTCACATTTATTTAGAATAGCCTACGATAATTGTCCGCTTGTATTGTGAAGTTGTCCTTTCAAATAAAATACAAACCGTTCTGACCACCCAACAATCAAAACGAAGCACAATATAATTACAAATCAACAAATTTTAATAGCATTTGCAATGTATTTGTGCTCATTGCCGTAAAAGCTTACTTTTGATTGATTTTTAAAGTCAAACAAGGCCGCGCAAGTTATTTAGTAATTTAGCGTTGCTTGGCTTTAATTTATTTGGAGATACTCTTTTTATATATATTTTTCCTATTTATCGTAGAGTTCACGATTTGTAGCAAGGCCTACATATTAAACGCAAATAATCATACAAAAAATTAAAGTGTGATTGTTTAAAGCTGAATTGTTTATGAAAATGTTTTAGTGTCTTCTTAAATTGATTAACTCCACCAATTTGCTCATTTTTTGTTTTTCTAAAATTTTTTCGGCGGAATCAGCCGATAGACATCTGAGAGGATCTTCATCTGATTGGTCAGCGCAATCATCAGTTCCGTCACACACCTAAAAGTTGCTTTTTTTGTTAAAATAATTTAATGAAGAATCACGACGGTTAATTCAATGTATATAAAGGTTTTGAGAAAAATTGAAAATAATTTGTATCAGACCGGAAAAATGAAAAAGAAGAAAGTATTTACAACCCCGCTGTTTTTCTAGAATGATTTTTGTATGTTTTATTGTTATTTTTGTGTATTATGATACAAAGTCATATACAAATTATTTTTAAATCTTCTCAGGACCTTTGCGTACATTGAATTAACTGTCGTGATTTTCCATTTAAAAAATAAAGTAACTCAAATTTGAAAAATCATATACTTTCGCTAATCTACAATATTACAATTTCTAATTTGTACTGTTCCCCGGAGATCGAAACTTCGAATTTCGTATTTTCAGTTCTAGATTTTGAGCTCATCGGTTTTGTATGAAAGGAGTAGTGGGTTTTGCGCGATATAGGAATTTGATTTGAAACAGTAGTACTTACTTTAAAAACATTTTTCAAGCTTAAATAAAGATGAAATTGCTTAGTTTTTGGAAGGACCTGCTCCGGAGCTCGGTATTATCGTATCTGCGAATCATAATATTGGTAGATAGGAAAATAACTTCTGTCTATTGCCTTTTTTTTAATTGTAGGAGTATTTCTTTGGCATTCTTAAGGTTGAATACCACAGTTATGGCGATTTTTATTAAAAGTTAAATATCAACTTGGATATTAATTTTTCGTATAATAACAGCAAGGTAATAAGATTAAAAGCTGAGGTAAAAATGGGATCAATTGTAATAATTTTATCGTATTGTTATATTTTGAGCTATTATTCTATAAATTAAAAACTTTAAAATTGGCTACTTAAAAATTGATTAGTACAGGTTTTGCTGCAGCTTTAAAGAAAAAAAAGAAAAATATGAACAACTTCTTTGGTGGTTTTGAGTAAAACGAAATTAAAAATTTAGAAAATCAAAAAATATTTTTAAAAAATACAAATAAAAAAACCTGGATTAGTTTTTCAAAATGGTGCACTTAGCCCCCGAGTCTAATCGTTAATCATACCGATTTTACCTTAATAGCAAGATTCAATTTTACCGTATTTAAGAAGAATGGCGCGCTCATCGAGGCGGAGGGAATACACAACATGCTTTCCAGAGTAAATTATACAGGTATTACCCCGAAAGCAAGAATCGATTTCATCATATTAACAAGAATAGTGCACTCACCCAGGCGGACGGAATGGCGCGTGTCCGGTCGTTGCAAGACCAGAAGGAAGTGTAGCTGGGTTGGAGCAGCGCCATGCACTTTTCCGGGCTCTCGTCCGATCTGTCCACGCAGTGGTTCACTCAGTNG